>JAARMF010000706.1:32681-45795 GCA_022844705.1 Toxascaris leonina | reverse complement strand
ACTACACCGTGACTGTTTCGACCTACATTATGAGCTTACAGTCCTTATGTGGATGGATTTTACCCTCTTCTTATCGCAGTTTGTGGGCGAATTTTGCACATCTCTTTTACTGGTCTGCATTTGTATTCTCGCAAAGCAGTTGACCTTGTCGGCATCGATTTACAATTCTGTCTGATGTCGTGTGTTTATAGATTAGACGAAACCACTGTGATGTTAATGCGAAGTTTACTCGGTTTCTTTGAGAACAAGGCGGGGAATTTGAACAAAAAATGGAAACATCAAATGCGAAAAAATTCTCCCACATGAATTAATACACTCAGAAAATAAACCTGTTGACCGCGCTGCTCGTATTGTAAAATGCATGTCCCGTAATGATTATATCAATGCGTTGATACAATCGCAATTTGCAGGGAGAAGGATTTGTAAAATCTGTACCATTTGCTTGGTTGCATAAATTTCTCACCGCTTGTATAACCGATCCCTCGATGACTATGCTCGGAGAGAAACCTGGCCTGGACATTTTAGTGCATTATTAGCGATAGCTTCACAAAGTCGTGCATTATATACTTTGCCAATGTTTAAAAGCAAAATTAGGCATTCCTAGGTCGAAGAACAGTGACTGATGTGTAAAAGAAGTGGTGTAATATGCAACGATGTAGACTGGTAGCAAGGTGGCCAATAACGGCATGAGGTGAGATAATGAGTGAGTAGAAGTGGCAGTTGTGGGCAAAAAGTAAAAGTAATATGCAAAGGAGTTCGTTCAAGAAATTTCCTTCCGTATTTTTTGGGGAGATGCATTTTATAATACCAACAACACAGAACATGAGCTTATTTTCTGACTGTATTCGTAAATAAAAGACCGTTTTCCTGCATATTTTGCAAAATGGAGTAAAAGAAGGAAATTGTTTTGCTGTGCTTCTACACGCAACATTTTTAGGAGCAAAGAATTGGAAAAAACGAAGTGTATGAGGTTAAAGCAGTAAATGACAGATTTGTGGGTCTTCTCCGACTTGAAAACTCAAGCAGAAGATGCAAACATTTGGATGCAATCAAAGCATTCTTTCTAGAGATTCCCTATTTATCACTCCTTCAACTGTGGAAGGCAAAAAATTTAATGAAAAAAGGTGACATTGTGGGTTCTCGCTCTCAGAAGAACCGAAAAAACGTCTTAATAACATTGCAGTGCTTTCGCCGAATCTACAACCAGGTGACATCAACCAAGATTGCAAAAAGAGAATAACATAAAATTCATCTGCAAAAGGATCCGGAATCCATGTTACATAGCGCTGAAACACTCGCAGTGTACTTGTCTACTACAACAAGATTTTAATAAATGCACATAAAGTTACTGCTTAAGAAGCAGTGAAATACTCGAGATGAATTTCCTCGTACTGTGAGTATCAAGTAACGCTCATGAAACGCAAAAATGCTTTAGGCAACATGGAAATGTCAGTTATTGCATCTGCGCCTGACAGGTCGCAAATTCCACTGGTTCGTTACGATGGCCAGGGTTCCTCTCTCGTGTGGCACCAGATCCTTACAGTTCGTGTCTAGTGGTCCACAGATTTCTCATATCGTGGTTAAGCTGTGCAAAAGGAGTCTATGGCCCAGCCACGAAGCCGTGGCCCCACGCAGCTGTAACCGCAGATTCCCCTATCCCGAAAAACTTTCGTCACGTATTACCTATAATATTACACACTTCTGCATTAGAACGATTTGCGGAGTGTTTTGCTTCGTGACTGATACTTGAAATCACAATATATAATTGCAAAAACATAAAATACACTACAATAAGGGAAATGAGATTGGTCTGAATTCAGTTGCAGCAGTTGTTTGCAGCTTCCTTTGAGATTAAAACCACATCGGCAAAAGGACTTTATGCGCTGTCATTTCACTGAAGGACTCCGAAAGTTGCACAAAAGTCGTGTGCTATAAACAACATGAAGGAGCTTTTGACTCTGTAGCCATCTGTGTTGTTGATAATGCATATCATGCTTATAACTTTTGATTTAGTTAAGAGCGAGTTTGGAAACGCTGCGTTCAATGATTCGCACTATTAACAAATAGCTCTGAATTTCAGCGGTACCGAGGACATTCGAGCAAGTGCTGTTACATTTCCGGGTACTACGAAGGTCGTGGCTGTGGAGTGGTAGTTGTGGATATGCATTTACTTACGGAAGTGAACATACAGCCTTTGCCTATACTATTTTTACCATATAAAAAGACGTATTTGTATGAATGAAAAAATTGTTTGTAATAGTAAGTGCTTGGAAAGTTGTAGCAAAGTTGTGAAGTAGTAAAATGTTTGCAACAATTTTCTAGGTTGACCCTTTTATACGATCTTTAAACGACAGTGTGTAAACGATGAAGCGACACGGTACGATATTCCACTCTGCATTCGGCAACTGGAAGATTGGTTAGAGGCGAAAAGTGATGTGAAAAATGATACGCATCACATGGACACAATACGCATTCACAAGACGAGCCGCGCACTCGAACTGGAATCTCTTTTGCGCTAACGACACCGAACTATTCATATACATTGTGTTATAAATTTGCTGCGGTTTCCTGCTCACCAAGTGTTGGTTTTCAGTCAGTTCGCATCGCAAAGCATTTCGCCACTCGATAAAACAATGGAAAATCAAGTGAGCGTGAATAAATGGCAAAGCGTTAAAATTTTCCACGTTTGAGCATATACTGATTTACTACTTTGAGGGAAGTCGGGAAAAGTAATACACCTAGTCTCCCTTAGTATATCGGCTGTAGCTGAAAATATTTCCTACTTCAGCCGAGAACATTTAAGAACTATGCCTGTGGGATAAACAATTTGTCCCTCTCCATCCGATTCGCAAAGCACTTTCGAAGGAATTTCTCACCAATACTAACCGTGACCGCATCGTTCTACGATAATGACAGAATATTTGCGTGCCATTAATTATTAGTGCTAATCATCCTGCAAGCGATAGTTTTGATCGCTCGGGCACGCGGGTGCATGCTGGCATATGCAAATAGCATCCCGGTGATATGAGTAGTGCTTGCTTCTCAAGAAGTAGAGGTCAGTGATTGAGCATTGATTGGCAGCTCATTTATGTGTGAAATAACCTTAAAAATCTTATTTCTGTGAGTGCCACATTCGGCGTTTTCTGCACGATAAATAACGCCGGCATGATATCTGACAATCAATGTTATTTCGGTATAACAAGTAACTGTGGTGTATAGAGATTGTGCTCATTTGCTTGCCACATTTTATGCTATTACCTACAGTATAGGCAAACACAGAATAGCAGCTTGAAGTGCGACGAAAAAACTCTCAGTAGGGCTACGAGAGATCGAAAGAGGAGATGATAATATGCGAAAAGTGGAATTTCCTTCAAGAAGTACAAGCTATGAATAAAACAACGCTATCGCGCGTTACAGCACTACAAGACAAAGAACGTTGAGGAAGTGAACAATGTTAAGCAAATTAAACACGGCATACCGACTGTGGGGCGAATGCTTCTCACGATATTGGCTTCTGCATGACCAAGACGATTGTCTTTTTGGTATTGCATGAAAAGCTTTTGCATATACTTCGAGGCTGCATCAGCGGTCCTCGAGACTGGTCGCATAACTTCTCCTAAATGACTCGAAAAAATCTATTGTGATTTCAGTTGCCATTTCAAAAAGAAACAAAGAGTTTATAGAGAAATGCACTACGAATAGAAATGCTATTTACGTTCGAACGACGTTTCAAAAACGAGTAGAGTTTAGTTATCTTTAGGCAATTAATTCACTGTGATCTGCTAGGGATGAAGGCATAATTTTTTTTACACAAGTTCTATGAAAAAGGGATGATTAATGATTGATTACTTACCCGATTTAGGCAGCCTCTTGAAATCGAGTAGTTCTTTAACCGCCTTTTGCAACGCATCTTTTTGTTCATCGGTTGGCTTTGGGCTGTCAGATTGGGCAGAGCTCAGTCGTGAGGCTACCAAACAAATAAATAGCAGTCGAAATCTCGACAATTTCATTGCATCGCTGAAAATAGACCATTTAACCGATGTGTAAGCCGAATGCTTTAATAAAAATCACCTTTTTGATGCGTATTTATTCATGGAAAACGATGAGAAAAAAATAAATATCAAACATTATAGCAGATGGATGGACATGCAGAGCAAAGAACAATTTTTTCCATCCTGAGGATACCGTTTCACGCGGAAAATGCTCATAGCAAAATAAAACGAAGGTGTGCATGAGCACGGCATCACGCATCTCGTCCGTTTTGCTTACTGCAGTAGTGTCGCAAGCAATACGTTAAAAAATTTCAGCGAACCAATGTGGATTCAAGACGATCATTTGAAAATGTTATGAGAGAAGCTGGAAGGCCGACCTCAAACGGAGAATTTCAGCGCATAGCGGTTTTAAAGTTAGGTCTTGAGAGACTACAGTGAGATGCACATATTATCCATATATGCACATTGGCATGTGTCCAAATGTATAATGCTTGTCTACTTATTCTCTAAATAAATTTGATTCAAAATTATGGAAACAATGGAAGCACCAAAAAGGAATGATAAAGATGTTAAGGGAGATTAAGGACTAAGCTTATTAGGGAACGAAGAAATGAGATTGTGTTATTCATTGAAGGATGAAAAGAATTGAGGCATATGTAATACAGACACAAAAGAGTGATGCAGATGTCCAGCAATGTACGGTAGCCGACTAGGCACGTCATGCAGTAAGAAACCTAGAAGCACTTTGAGAATCTGTAATTGCAGCGTGACGCATTTAAAGCAACTGCAACAACGATCGACAGTTATAAAAACGGCAGTCCCATTTGAAAAGCTTAGCATCAATATTTCGTGCAGTATTTATGCACCTTAAAACGCAAACCACTACAATGAGCAAATATTGGAATGTGCATCGGTAATCGTTAAGCCGACCTTAGGCTGAACCCAAGCGCAGTGCTGGCTTATATAATAAGCTCTTTCGCTATTACTAGAAAGGATTAAAACAAATTGTCGAGTGATAAGATTTACAGCTTGGTATTTTCGCTTGCACGTGACGCAGTAAGGGTAGAGTGGGCGTGCATTGCGGATAACGACGCTCCGCCCAGTGTTGTGCACAAGGGTTGAGTGGCATTCTCAGCGACAGAAGTCCACCAAGTGAACATCGATATAAAACTACAACAATGCAATATACTTGGTGGGAAGATCGTCGAGCATTGCACATATGACAGGTGGAACGGAGAAGAGCAGTACACGTGTGCAGCTCAGAGATGCGAAGTGGTAACTTTGACTAGCCTTCCTAGATTGAAGCGTTATGACTACACGGGATGACTGGAGAGAGATTGCGTTCAGGTTTGGAGGCCAGTTCAAGGGCCACTTCTGCTAAATAAGTTGACTTAACGATGTAGGACATGGCAAATAGCAACGGTTTATTGCCAACATCCGAGAGAACTTCAGCCTCGAACAGAGACACAAAAAATCACATGGTATCGTTGTTGCTTAATTTTTTTCTCACCGACGTATTATTCGCTAGTAAGATTGCCTACAGTCGTATGAAGAGACAATGTTTTTAATTTTATTCCTGTAACGTAGGATATGCGACTTAGTTATCGGAATTTTCTGAATAAGTTTTGCTATATATTTTCAAATTTCGGATGCGAGACGGATGATCTAGCATTCAGCTGCGCAAATCCTGAGGATTATGGTCAAGTGAGGCATGGACCTTAATCAAAATAAATTGCTAATCGCGTCAAACTGCGGTGGTTCGTTGACCGGAAGAAGAATTAATTCCCATCAAAACTCCCATCAAATGACAATCTTATCAATGCGTCGGTTTTACAACACTTTAAGAGATGAAATAGCCACCTGGAGAATGATGCTTTGAAATATTGGTTTGTTTTAACCCGTACAGTGAGTTTGAGCCTTAAAGCAAGTTCCCACATGAGCAAAAATGCCTTGCTGACAAGAATTTTATCATAAAATATGCAAGCTTTATAAAGCAAAAACGGAACGGCTGAAAGCATGTATTCATAAATTTCAAGCGCACTTTTGAAAATGGTCATTTCAGCGCTGTGATGAAGAAAAAAAGAGTATTGGCAGATGATATGAAGATTTGAACATCGTGAAAAAACGCTCAGAAAGCGTGTTCGAATGAGGATGTTTTGATTATGAAGCATCATATTGATTAAAGGTCACCACTGGAGGGGGAACTCTACGATTAAATAAATATTTAGCAGACTTTTCCTCAGTGTTGCGAGATTTCCTCTTCAAAATGCTACTCTGAAAGGCAATAAACCGGCAGAGGACATGAATTCATCATGACTACAACGAACAAGAGACGATGATGAGCACTGAGGACAGCATAAAACACTCTAACTTAGGGGGATGGACTGGGAAAGGACAGCGAGCATGAGCGCACCACTAAAGACAAAGAGTTTCGAGTGGTATAGAAGAGAACGCCCAAAAAAGAAATTTGAGTCCGTACGGACACCTGCTTGAACGACAATTATGGCACCCAGCGACGCCAATTCATTAAAGCACAAAAATAGAGTGATATTGCGCATAGTGAGGGCACACCTTCGCTAGTCGTCGACCTAATCTTATCAGTGATGAGTGTAAAATCGCCCAGTGATTTATGAATGAAGTGCAACATTGCATCTCTCAATTGGAGTAAAAAAAGAACACTAATCTAAAATGTTATGCACTGGCTTAGTGGAATTGAGATGGGGAACGTTGGATGAATTTTATTAAAAGCTTTTTCTGAAAATAATTCTTTCCGCATTGATAGAAACTGCAGAATTGAGTGGGAGTTCATTAAGAAAAACATTTTTCATACTGCCACCATATAATTTTAAAACTGAAACAACTTGCAAAAACAATGGACAATTTTTGGCAGAAACCATAGTACGGTAAAAATAACAAATAGTTATGAGTGGTTGAATGTATAACGGTAAGCACCGAGCGTTAAAAATACTTATGCGTAAGTGATGTGATGAAGAAAAGGCTGTTTTTCAACACACATTTCGGCACGCACAACCACTGCGCAGAAACGAACCTCACCAACTGATATGCAATTACGGCTGCATCGCTGTCAAGATTAATACTGAATTTCATACGCCCATTAGTACCAAATTACTGATGGATCTTCGGTCAAACATCAAATGCTCCGAACAAAAAAAACAAGTTTGAACTCTCAGGAAGTCAGTAGAAATGCAAGCGATTTGATGCAGTATGGCAAATTTGACACCTTGTTGCAATCAACACTAGCAGTCACGTTTGTGGCGATAAAATTCAGGCTTCATATCCGAAAAATATAAACATAGGTCGGGTCTAGAAAATAATAGCATAGAAATAAGAGAAGTTTGTGCCCAATAAATTTCCTAAAGCAGTAGCATCTATTAAATAAATAATTAAAAAAATCATCGAACTTGCTGAAACCAGTGAATTGAGAACAATTTTCGGAATAATAGGCTTGAGGAAGGATCGCTGATTCTGCATGTCTCATTCACATTTAACGAGATATTTCTGACAACAAATCGTTGAGGCTCGTTGCCTAACTTGCTTTCGCTTAAAGTGGTCATCAACTAAGTAGGGTGCCCTTCCTTACATTCGGTGAGCATAGATTACTCTCGCGCGTACACTACAGAATCGGCTTGATTCTAAGGATAAACAAGTGTGCCAGTGGACGGAATGGCGCATAGTAACATGCAAAACAGCGACGTTGATTTATATGAGTCGTCAAGGAGTCGTACACCGCATCATGTCCAACGATGCTCATAGGCTGATGATGGTCAGCACAGATATCACGACAAGAAAACCTCCCGGGAAAAGTGCTATGCGCCAAGAGCACAGATCGAGATGCTCATTAAAACTCACAACCTCTATATACCTTTCAATACTGATCACTGACCTAACACAATGCGTGAATCTTTTCCATAATGTTTACGATCCTTCAACGATGCTATGGGGTGGCATCGCAATTGTTTTACCGTCTAAAGCCGAAGTTTCCAATTCATAGTTCCGTAAGCAACAAATATTTACTGCGGAAGGTACCGATCAAGAAAAGAAAAAAACAAATCCCTCCTTATCTACCAAATTCCAATCCTACAGCTGAAAATTACACTCTCACTATATTGTATGAAAGAGTGCAGTTATCTTAGCCTCATTTGCCAAATACAAAAACAGTTTCCACCAACAAAACTCCACTGCGAAGTGGATCAAAATAAAGCCGACTGAATTAGCCACAAAAATCGCAAAATTTAACATAGAGCGTTGCTTTACGCGAATACTTGTCATACGGTAAATACAATCGGGGAAGCAATTTTAGAAATCAGCGAGACATCTGCAAAAGAGAATAGTAATTGCATATCGAACTGCGAATATTCACCATTAATCTCGCGTCATTCATTGCTCCGAATGTATTGACAATGGAAGCCCATAGGTAGTTTTTCATTTTCCCCAATAATATTACCGATGCGTATACCGTATGATGTAAGCGACCAGCTTTTAGTTCGAATAGATGTGTGGGTGTTCGTTAGCTGTAACATTTGCTATTGTGCTATGCTTCAGTGTGAGTATGCTAGCCGCTGGGCAGTAGTGATCTAGCTGTGTTTGAACGCAGCAAGCATTGAAGTTAGCGCAAACGACAAGCCGCTGCTAGCAGTTGGCTGCCACTGGGGCGCACCGTGTGCCAAAGACGCGATAATGGAGTGATGTATTGGCTCACGCCAGGAACATATGTAAATCTACCACTGTAGCAAACAGTTGTTGCAGTTTTCTCAAATGCGCTTAGCTAAGACGCCGCTTTGCAATAACATTTATGTTGCAGCTCATTAAGATTGCCTCCAATCACTTTCTCTTTACACACACGATGGCGGCACATACAAAGGATACTGGTAAGAGGACGAAATGTGATTCAACTTCCGCTGAATGCCTTTCTCATTCTTCAAATGAAATGACATTTTTTCGTCCTGTTTGCTCTCATATTTTTAATTAACAGAAATTGAAAAAGCAGAAATGACTTTTCCTCCTCTGCAAGCTAGATTTGAGTGATTTGTAAGATACTCCCTTGATAGTGGATTTATTGCCTAAGTGCAAAAACGAAATCGCTGTGACATTAATTCCCATCTCATATTCTTCACAAACGAAACCCGATCCATTACCTTCATTCGCATTTCGGCGTTTCGCACGTCGGAATGTCAGGTGAAATCGGCGCTCTAAGGGATGACAATCGGGCAAGTGTATCACGCCCATTCTTTATCAGTGATATTGACAAAAAAAGCGCTTGATCGCTAGCTACTTTCTTGTTGCTCATTTTACTTTGGCTGTAAAAAAACTTATGAAGTTCACTGAAGAAGACTGAGTGATATTACAGTGAAATAATTTAAGAAAAACGTTTCAAATGGCCCACCTTATTCCTTCGTTTATGAGATCTACTCGTTCACAAGCTTCCTTCGAAAACACTAAAATGTCCCACAGTTACGAACGACATAACGTCTTGAGCATAAACTTTACTCGGGTGTAAGCTGCACAAGAAGCACCCGCCTTGCTGGGCTTCGTCAGAATATCTTCCATTTTTTATGTCTAACAAGCCTCGCTTCGAAATATGTGATTAGATTTGACCTCTCTGTATAACCCAACCTTAAATATGTAACACTTTCGAAAAGTTGCGGATGGTATCTGTACTGCTCATAAACGGGGGGAGCACTTGCTAAAAAAAAAAACAAAAACTGGGGCATTGTACAAGGGTTTCGGTGCGTCACTTATTTTCTTTTACTTCAACAGTCATCGCAAACGATCCCCAGGCATCAATAACAAGTGAAGAAGCGTGCCAAGAAAGCCAACCAATTTTATAAATTAACATCGAGCAATTTAATATGTGAAATAACACCACTAAATATTAACTAATCTGTCCAAATCTTTCAAAAAGAGTTCTTTTTTTTTTCACTCTCGACAAGTGTAAAATGCTTATCGCCTCACTAAAAAAAAAAAAAAAAAACATAGTTTTCTCCTCAATTTTAACCGTCTAAAGCTGCATTTGAAGTTTGTGGTTAAGCTAAAAGTTGACAAGGAAAGCTGTCTTATAATGCACATTACACCCATTAAGCACGTAATTCTGGCTTCGTTGCTTTTCGAGTTGAAACTATAGGAAAAACGGGTAGGGGTCACAAAAAGCATACGCGTAGGCACAAAGTCGCCGTGGTCTTCTCTGAAATTGCTAGTTTCTCATAAGATGAAAAAAGTAAATTTGATTCTAGATGTCGTTATTACATCACTGACTGCGATGCATCTGCAAAAAATTCAAAAAGTTGGAGTTCTCCATCTTTCTCCAGTTCTCCATCTCGGGAGTTCTCCATCTTTCTAATGATTAACCTAAACTTCCAGACACATATCCATAGAGATATATGATGATCTAAGGTTTCAGCTCGGAATATTTCTTTTGCCTCGGCGACGTTTCTTATGGAGAAAGGAATGAAATTAGAGGGAGTTTTCACAATTAGTGTTAAAGTCAACAAAAAATATATTGAAAGCGGCAAAAATTTTGAAAGAACAACACTTTCTGCAGCTGTGACAATGAAGTTTCGACGCTCATTAAACCATTGTCTAGAGTCAAGGTCTCGGATTGTCGGTTAAATCCACATGAAAGTACGCGCTAGAATGGTATCGTGCGCTATTAACGTTTGATGCATATGGCGACTACTGAATAGTTAATGTGAACTACTGTAATAATGGAGATCACAGGAGTTATAATGCATGGATGCCCTTCTAGAAATATTGCTTCCTCAACGCTCTACTTGAATGTTCTTCACGGTTTTTAAGCTTTTAAAATAATGTGTGGGTTATTTTATGCATTTTATTGCTCTCATTGTGTTATATAATATCAGCAGCAATTATCCACTGAATTTTAAAAGCAACAAGAAAACAAAACATCTCATCATTTTCAAGACCGCCGCCAACTCTGCAGTGTGATCGAATCTGGTGATCACTCTTCAAAAAACTTTCATCTGGATGGCACAACAAGAGAAGTAAGAAAAAACATCAATATCACGACGTTACGTTGAAAAGTACATTACGAATTTTATACAAATGACGTTAGGGGATCTCTTTGCAGCAGCCTTACTTAAACAACGCCAGTAAGCCTAAGTAATAATGTTTGTACTGCGTGGTGCGTCAAGCGAATAACTACGACAATTTTAATAGCTAGTAGCATAAGCGTGCATTTTCGCTGTTCAAGATACCGTATTGAACATAGGATTCGGGCGTTTTTTCTGCACCCAAGGAGTCCATATATGTAGCCTTGCATTCAGCGGTCTTTTTTTAATCGAAGGGGGATTCTCGAAAGTATCGTTCAAATTCTGTTCAGCGAAATTCAGTAGTCATGGAAGGCTCGAAATTTCTCCACTCAAATTAGAAAATCAGTCGCAATGATTACTCAGCAAATTTGATTGCTTTGAAAGGAAACGTGAGTTTTTAATTAAAAATCTTGCGTGTCCCATAATTTACATTAAAATAGGACCTGATAAGAAAAATATGAGGTTATGATCAGAAGCTGTGAAAAAGATGATTCTCTATGCGATTGCTTAGGGAGAAGCGAAGAACATCGACTGAGAGGAATCAAACATTTGAGCGAAATGATCCAAGCAGAACTAGTTTAGTGTAGGCGAAAGAAGGATAGCGGATGAGAGTAGCAGCTGACAAATAAGAGCATTCGGTACCGTAGTGAAGGTAATTTAGCAGCAAACCAAACTTGCGATAAATAAATGATAGCGAAGTGGAACGCGGCTAGTGACCCGTTATGAATTATTGAGTGTTCAATCATGGCAACGTGTCGATAGCCATGCAGTGTAGTTAAAACTCCATGGCACCTGTGGGTGATGATTGTGAATCTACGATGACCGCTTCTTATCCATCTCACATTATCACCCCAGGTAACGTAAATATGCACTTCGGACTACTTCTGAGCGCACACCTTAACGCTGATACGATATATCCGCCATGCCTCGTATCACCGATGATGAGAATAAAGGTATACAAAGAATAGCTGTTCATCCTCAGAAACGACTTCGTACATATGTGGAACTTTGGTGAACGAGTGCCAATGACGCGATTTTTGTGTTACCTCGCAAACTTGGTAATTGTGGCTTCTTGAGCATTTCAACTGCACCCCTTTTAAAATGGAATAAATCAAGATGTTGCCATTACTGTAATAAAAGATAATGCCGTGCATACATATGGTACATAAAATTCATATGAAATGAAAGCGTCCACAAAGCTGCCAAAAGATAGCATTGACACCAATAAACTCAGCAACTAAACAAAATTTTCAGAGGCCAAATGTGAAAACTAGCCAATCTCCAAGACAAAGCAGCACTCTGAAGGTCCTCTCAATTCAACTGAAGATATCGATACGCACCCCCTCCTTAAACCTTGAGCAAATTTTTAGCGAGTTTGAGATAACCGAAGTTTTTATTTGGCTAAACTTTTCCAACTGTAGACGAAAAATGCGTTTGCTGGCAACTGCTACGACCAAATAGCAACAACTAGCCAATTAGCTCATTCACAAGAACGAAAACCAACTCGATAGAACTAAATTTGTTTTCACAGTGCTTTTCGGAAGGTAATATTTTTGGACAGCAAAAAATTAAACTTACTGTTCCAAGCAAACCTTGATCTGGGTGATGCATCAGTAATCAAGTTGTGTTTTTGATGAATTGAAAAACAAATGGTTTTTTAGGTGTCTGGAGAGGCTTAGGGAAACTGCGGCTTCCATTTTCCTTATCGATACAAGATTTTTGTTGCAAAAGAGGTGGAGCAAAATTTTTTCAACGCTTAAATAATTCTCATGAACTTTGACGTGATAAATTGAACTGTCAAGACCAATTCCGTCCCGGAAGTCTTAGCTCGAGCAAAAAACGGATCAAGCAATTCTGAAGACAGCAAAAGGCGCAAAAAGAAAATGGCAAGAATCGACGATCATCGGCTTTTTCGGTGAATCTTTTCAGCGTTTCTTCTCAACCAAGTGAGACAAAAAGCTTTGTTTTCTTTTCAGGCCGGTTTCAGATCACACGCGAACACCCCTCCCCAGCTGCAGTCGACATAGAGCGAGGGGGGGGGGGGGGGGGGGGGGG
>JAARMF010000706.1:12363-24364 GCA_022844705.1 Toxascaris leonina | reverse complement strand
GGAGGGTGAACAAGGGCAGTAAATTTAAAGCTGGCACACAAGGGGAGTGTAACTACAGGCATTACATTCGCTAAACATCCAGACGAGCCCGGCGCGTTGCTCTTTCTGATGGTGCAGTGCAGACACGCCCACCCTGGATGCGCCAATGTGTTTATTGGTAGTACAGAGTTAAATATCTCTTATTTCGTCGTCTGAAAGTTTGTTTCACAATTCAGAACATTGTTTTCTTAGTTCCACTGTGGAAATATTTTCATTTATTTCCCAGGAAACCATGAGGTCATCGTAGTACTTCCAACTTCGGATTCTTCTTTGTTTGATCGTAAAGTGATTTTTAGACCTTTTCAACACCGATCACTCAGTACCACTGAGATCAGCTGTTTCATGTTATTCCCTTCTTTCGAATAAGTTAGCATTCACGATGAGATCATATGGCTCATAGCTTGTCATAATGCAATATCGTCCTATTATGGTAATGCTCCTTAAATATCCTTAGAAACAAAAGCAACTTCGCGACATAAGTTTCTTTAGTCGTTCCTCTGCTGCTATGGAATTGGAAGATTGTTTTTTTCCAGCCATTATCACAGGGTGGCACTTGTGCTTTGCTTCGTGCCGTCAAATAATAGTTCATATTTTGTGTTTTCCTCAAGCATAAAATTGTTACTCATCTTCTGTTATTAATTTTCTTAGAAGCACAAATCGCATGAATAATCCAGATTTGTGAAGCGGATGGATTTTTTGGGTCCTCAATTGTTAGATGAAACACTGTGTGCGCTGTGTAGTGATTTGACATTTCAGTGTCGTAATTAATCGTAATTAATACTAGATCGTCGATATTGCTTATTTTACTAGCTTCCTTGCTGGGCTGCAAACTTGCGCAACATTTAACGTCTTCATCATTGAAGCAGAAAAACAAGAAATGTAACCCTTCACAAGCGTCTTTTTCATTCAGCAAATATCGGTTTGGGCCGCTTTTCTTTTATACTTAGCGGGTTTCGGTGCATTTTATTGCCTCTTCTACCATATAACACTTTCAGTGATAGTTCTGATGTAGTGTTTTGAAAGAGAGTTCCTAATGCTAGAAGTAGACCCTAAAAATGACATTTTTGGCTCCGATGACGGTCGATCACTGCACCGATGATTAGGGTATGAAACAATTTTTCATTATCTCAGATGAGCAGTGCTTCCTTCTTCTCAGCTCTGTTCTACTAATACGATGAGGCTTTAAGTTCCGACTTAGAAAATACCATTCCCGCTTAATTTGACCCTTACAGTTTTCATATCAACGTCCGAAGTAACTGACAATAGAACTCTTTGAATTGAATTTTTTGTAGAATGCAGTGAAACGCTCGTGGATGTGGATTGAAGTCAACATTACGGCGATGTATTATTGCAAAAAAGTGAACCTTTCTGATAAAGCTTCAACTGAAAGGAACCATGATCACAGATGATTCTTCGAGTTTGCAACGTTCGATGCTCATTCGCGAAAAGCCAATTCTTTTGCGTTTATTTCAATTCATTTTTGTCGCACGTCCCAGATGAGGAATTTAAACGCCAAAATTCATCACAGTTTTTTTAAAGTTTGTGTGAACGAATGTGCAGGCGGCACAAACTGTCTGTGCTTTTCGTTCGTTTAGCGCAAATCCGCCTAGCAAATGTTACTTTCAACAGAAAAAATTGTTACTTTAACAGATTTCTTGACCAGGTTATCATTATGACGGAACCGGTTTAAATTAGGCTAATATTCCAGGATGAGCCAGCACTTTCTCGATTCCGGAAGATCAGTGATGTGAATACAATAAGAACATGATTGCCAATATTGGACAATTGAATTTATCAGCTAGTAAAAGTTTCAGTAACTGGTCGTAGTGTAGCTGTGTAACCAGAACGAGACAAAAGCGCATACGTACAACCCGTCAAGTCAAGTGACCAGTTGTGCATTTATGCAGCCAGCTTTGAAGCACCGTCAGATATATGCACCAATCGTTCGTTCGCAGTATGCTTTTTCAATTTTGCGCCACTGTGGTATTCACAAGAGTTAGTTCTCCTTCCTACTTGTGGTGCTTACTTTGTCATTAGAATTGCTTTAATACCGGTCATATGTGCTCCTCTGATTGTCTATATAAGATTTAAGGCATTCCCTCTATCATGAATCTGAGTCATGAACCCGACTGAAAGTGTTCGATCTCAGCTTTACCTGTGAAGCGGCATTCACCAGATTCAAATTCTTGCTCCCGATAAAAGAATACATTATACTCGTGCATATGGCAGTGAAACCTGCGGGGCTTCTCATATAGAATCAGCGTGGCAGTGGCAATGCAGTGCCTGCACAAATCAGTCCATCTTGCGAAGGCTAATTTATTTGTCTATCCCATCCATCGAGTTCGCAACTGACATAAGTGCCCATCTTTATTTGGCATGTTAATGAGTTTTTTAAAAATATTATGGCGATTGCTGAGTTAAATGCTGCGCACGTTTCTCTACCTTAGCCGTAGTTGCTTATTTTTTTTTACCTCATTCAAATGTAGCAAGCATGTGTATGGGGCAGCTTGAATGACCACTTTCCCTTCTCTTCACCATGGTGTCGTTTTTGCTTTCTGTCACACGCTAGCAACACGTTTAAGTAGTTCACTCAAACAAAGGAGGCTATTAGGCTATTACAACTTCAACTTTACATAGCCGAAAGGAAGACTATAACCACCCACTTTTTCATGTCTGTTCTCATTTCACGCGTATCACAGATGAGCGCCGCTCTTAGATGGCATGATATTGCGGGTGGTCTCGAATAATGAATTTTTCTTTGCGATGCCAGAGCGGCTAATCCGCGTATGGCGCTGCATGGAACAGTTATTGCGAAAACAAACTATGCTCGAATACTTTGGGTCAATGAATTCTATTTGTAAAAATGGCGTTGAGATTTGTCGAGCTTACCGGAAGACGATTTCGCAGTGAAACAAATATTTTGATAAAGCAACTGCTATCGCTTTCAGCACAAAGATTTTTTTGCTTCAACACGAATTGCTTGCCACTGCTTCTGATTGGGAGAAAACATTTACCTCTTTCAGTGGTTTGTTTTATTTGAGTGAAATCAAAAGTAAAATATCACTTGTAAATTCCTACGAAGATTTCTGCTCTGATCTCAATATTTTGATGCAAGAGCTATCCAGAATCGTTGAGGCTCCAACATGATTTATGATTGCTTTCAGTGGTTACTGTTTCGAAAGAGGAAAGAAACTTACACTTTGATTTCCACTTCATCATCCTCTAACGATATCCAACTCGAAAAATGAGGCTTATTTTTGATTGCGCGCCTGCACTGTGAGTGGATTTTTGCAAGTCGTTGCAGAGCAGATTAATTTGTCAATGGCAGGCCGAGTAACTTCCTCGTGGGATGGATCACCATTCTTGAATATGATCCCTACCTACTGTTTTCAATTCTCTCCCCTTTTTCGACACCTCACTGTTCTCCATGAAAATATCTTTTTGTGATCTGAATAGTATTTGAGTCAGGCAGGGAGATGTGAGCGGTCATCGCAAATTTCGGGATTTTAAAAAAGTGAGCGACAATCAAACGGCTGGCAGACAGTCAAAAAGATTGGTAATTTTGCAGGAAGCGGTGGCTTTCTTCAAAGTACTATGTTACAAAATTTAATGTTAACAGGGAAGGGAGAGAGTAGGAAGGTAAAAAGCGCATTACTCGCTGTTTTAACTGCGATTATAGCTTGGTAATTTTGGCGTCATTCAGAGTATTTTTCACATTTCAATGCACTACTTTCTTAAGTACAGCTGTTGTATGATCTTAGCGAAACGGGGATTACAGCCACAATTTTACGTTTGGTAAAGGAGAGCGAGCGAGTGTACGATGAACAATTCATTGGCAAAAACAGTTTTTAACAGCTTGTTTGTGATTATCTCTTTTCATTGATAATAACTGTCGTGCGCACTGGTAGGCGCTAATAACATGGCAAATTTTTCCGCTTGAAAGCTCGCTGTGATTTTCAATGCAGACTTTGCTTGCACTGGTCATCATTCTGGTTGATCAAGCTGCGCATATTAATTCGACTTTTCTCAGTAGCATACATTTTTCCACTTCAGATGTCGCAGTCAAATCGGTATTCGCATTCTTCATGTGCTATCAGCCGTCGCCGAAAGAAATTCCTGCACTGTGTTGTGCTATGCCGCTCTCAGCTTAGCGCGCTCGTCTACGCGCGAGTGGCGGCACTGCAACGTGGTGGCTCCTGGATGAGCTTCGTTTTGCTAGTAGAGCCAGCGAGGAATTCCGTTTAGCTTATTCACGGCGCAATGAATGACGATGCACATTAGGGCTAATTAACTCTACTTCAATAACAATCAGGTAGTGCAACTGCAGTCTTATTGTCGTTTCTGTCTTCTTATTGTAATCGCGATTCGCTTAATGCAAACGCGCCACATCAGTGTATCCACTAAACGTTAGCACATGCTTTATGAAGTTTTTGAACGAAGATCATTGAAGGAAGCTGGAGTTATAGGGCAGGACATGAGAGGAATCTGGTTACTAAAAAAGTGCTAAGAGGACAGCTTTATGGAAGCGTTATATGTTCGCGTCAGCAATTGAATGCATCAGATGATAGCAGTCATCAGCGAATTTTCGTATCCTAAATGCAACGACCACAGTATTGTCACCTAACACTTTATCTCACATTGCTTCCATATGGTTTTCATGAACACCGTCTTCATTAGATCTGCAGAACGCAGAAAGAACTTTTCATTCGCAAACGCGTTGCAATGAGACAGCAATGTTTTGCCTTGCGGGAGATGCGCGGCACCTCTTCCTCCTTCCCTACCCCGTCCTTATCCCCCTTCCACCCTCGCTTCTTCAACAACTCGCATTATAAGCTGCGTTGTTGACACTTTGCCACTACTTCCACTCTTTTGCAGCGATAAACAGGAAGTCGAATGCTGCAGTAGTTTTTATTCAAACCCTGATTTTTTGAGATCTCGGTCATGCTGATCTCAGATGTCATACGCTTTAAAATCACCAAAAAATCAATGCACTGTCTGATACTTGAAAAGACCGCACCATTCTCTCAACGCTCATAGAGAAAGCTCATTCCGAAGTTTTGTGCGACGCTTTTCATTATCCTAAGTAGCCTGAATATTAGTCGCCTTTTTACTATAGCGATTTTCCAGGGACAGGTAAGTCTTTTACCTGTGCTCAAGGAAACTGGCGAATTTCGAGTTGCCTTATTCATGAAAACTAGGAGCTTTCGATAAATATCTACTGTATCAGTGTTTAGAAGCACCCAGATTTCAGATCCAGAAGATCGCTATCTTCTAGAGTTCGCAACTTCCGAATTTCGGAGTCATAAGCCTTTTCCGAGAAGCCACCTCTAATTTTCATGGCAGATGCTCTTTGTGGAAGAGAGGTCAAAAAATTCAACACGTTACACAGGGAGCCACTGAGAATATGGTACGTGTCGGTTTTCAGGTCTCGAATCCAGGAAATGCGCATTATGATTGCACGCACGCACTCGCATATATGTGCATATAAAGTCTGCTGGCCAAATATTAGCTGTCAGCGACGCTGTGACGACAAAATATGAGCGGATTTATTCCAGCTCGTTTTTCTGCGTGAACGGGCTTAGGCTGCAGGAGAGCAAGTCCAAGCCAAATGAAATCACAATGAGTTCGAGCGCTAGGCTGAAACTGCAGTTTGAGTACCACTGGTAGCGCATGCATTTCGCACGACAGTATGGCGTGCAGATTTATTCCTCCTAGGCTTCCGCCCACGTAAAACGATTTCGATGAGCTTGAATGAATACAAATCCAACGAAAAAGCCTTGACGATTCGTGACGGGATGTGGAGCGTGCATCAATTTGGAAAGCACTCTGATGTTATTGTGTGGCTGTTTGAGGAATGACGCTTGATTGAAGGCTATGGTCAAAGCAGCGAACGAGCGTCAGATTCGAAGATGAGGGCCTGACGCATTCAATGAAAAAAAAAGGATCTCCGCACTTGGCTAGGCGCTTCCCTCTGCTAAGTCTTTTTTGAGTGTGCGCAATCAAAACATGATGTCTGTGAGAAAGACTGCTTGGTTCCCACTAGGCCGACTCCATCTTCTGTTATTTGCTTCAAGGGGCGTCTTCTTAGAAACGTCTCTTTTCTAGCGATTTTTCTCGATTCATTTAGGCCAAATAACTCGACAGTAACGTGCGCTTTTCGTATCTCGCCTGGTTGTAAAAATGTGAAACTTTCAAGCATTTTGATGAATCGTGAATTCTGTTGAAATTGCAGACTCTGCAATCAAAGCATAAGCGTTCATTAAGCGTAATATAGCAGAAGTTTTGATCGTTTGAGCAACTAGCACCACTTGTCTTGGAAGCGTTTCGTCATTACAGCACCACCAAACTGTAGCTATTTGAAGGTCTTATGCCTCCATGTTATTTGAAGTGGCAGATAGGAAGTAGGTGATGGTTATATATTTGGCTGGCAAATCAAATTTCGAAAATCATCGACTTATTAGGTGAATTTTCTCGTCGCTTGCCACAGTGTCCCTATTATTCAAGAGCGCAAAACGCGATGCTGACACATGCTGAAGAGTAGGAGAAAAGGGCCCCTTTGATAATGTCAAAGAGCATGCGTTCTGAAGAAGCGGTTTTTTCTGACTACAACTTCTCTAATGCGATAGAAAGAGCCGAATGAGAGGTCTGAATCTTTTCGCCATTTTTCTTTTTTCGTATGAGACTCCACTTTGAAATCGCCGCTTCGAAATGCATACTGTTTTCCATAGTATCAATTTCTTCATGCTGCCTTCATCTAACATGCATTTCCATTCTTTTTTCGTCTCTTGAAAAACGACTACGTCATAAAAAGGTTTATTTTATTTCGTGATAATTTCACTGATTTATTTAAAATGTGCTTTGTTTTCGAGATGTTCAGCAGCGCATGCAAATAAGTGAAAGATAACTTGTTTTTCCTTTAAGAGAAATACCGATTTGCATTGCGTTTTTCGTCATCCAATCATTAAATCCTCACCGATATGCGACCAAATCTTTTGTTGCATCCATCGAACGTTCAATGCCGCGCGTGATGGCCGTGCATTTGGTCGTCCACATCCGAGTGCTGTTCCACCTGCCTTTAAAAGCCAGCTGTTATTCTTCAAATTTACAGGTCCGGATAGAAAATTACAAAATCTCAGCCGATTTTTTTCTGTGCCTGAATTCATGTGGACAAGTCTGACAAGGGCAAGTGATCGGGCTTGGCTTTCTTATTAGTGGTTCTCTTATTAAGGGAATTTCTTTGACGAATCGCGCAGTGAGTGCTAGTACGCACGATGAGATGGATTTTGCAGAGAAGCGTCGGAAAGGCATATCCGATCGGCCCAATTGTCATTGTGAATGGCTAAGCAGCTGCTGGATCACTCATCATGCAAACTGCGTTTTCGGATTTTTTACCCTCTATAAAGTAAATGAGGGATAGAGCGTCATGTTATGCATCGAATGGATTGCTATTATTCATTCATGTCAAGCTTACACTTTTCAAACTTCACTCCCGATTTTTCGTACTTTCCTCTTGTCCCCCACATTTTTAGAATGTTTTCATCAATTCCTTCATCATGAGTAATGTTTACCTTCCACGAAGGAATTCCGCAGTTTTCAACTCTCACAGAGTATTTTAATTCGATCGCATCCAGCAGTTGTAACTGTTAATAAGTACGCATGTGTTGTGTTTTATAGTTCTTATTGCGTTTCCTTGCATCCCCTTTTTGGCAATAATAGATTTTTGCGATGAATGTTTGCAATTTTTCAAAACCAGCATATCGACATTATTCTCAGCATTTTTGATTTACTGTTGCGTGACTTACTCTTGCGTGACTCATACAATCTTGTTTCAACATTTGATTGATTCTGATGTATTATTTGGTAGCAGGACAGATCGTAAAGCTTCTACGCATATGTTGAGCAAAACTCACCATAAAATGCACTCAAATCGTTCAAACCCCATCTGCTACATTCTGCTTATTTGCCACTCTATTTCGCATGTCTCAAAACATTTTTAGGCACTTCACGTTTAAAGATCCAGGTTCTAGGCTTGTTTCACGATCCACAGCAGCTTCAAAAAGGGTGCGTTCACAGCTGCAGCTTTAAAAAGAAGATCACTGATCTCTGAGCCTTGATGCTCCTTCCATTTCATACTTTTAATCATAATATATACTTCTTGATCTCACACTTTTGCATCTATAAGCAATTAAATCGTAATTCATTGCCATTGTGTTACTTCGTTCGATAACTCTGTCTTCATATGTGAATAAGAGTATGTCGTAGCAGATGTGTGATGTACCTGTTGAATTATGTTTGNAGAAGATCATCCGTACGTACAGAAGAAAACAAATTTTTTAAACCTTTGATACACGACAACTTTCTTTAAAAGTGAGGTGAATTGATGAAATTTCGAATATAGGTTAATGGGCCGATCTGTTCCTTCGGATTGTTGGCCAGCCAGACCGGTTGAATTTTGAAGAAATTTCTGTGAAAAAGAAAAAACCCATACTTAAAGAAAAATATTCATAAATTTTTCCATAATTGCTCGGTTTTGGTAGCTCTTTTTGCTTTTGATAGTGGGCAGTGGATGGGTCTTCACATGCAGATGGATTTCTGGGTTGGTTCCTCGAAATATGCAAGTAAATAAGGAAATTTCTGGACTCCCATATAAAAATAACTGGAAAATGTTTGCACTTTATCCCAAAAAATGAGTAAGTTTTCATAGGAAATATCCGTTCGTTGCCATTCCCGACAAAAGTTCTCGAGAACCGGTCGATCCGGAACGGTTGTCCAGAATTCACGTACCATAACTTTCCAACCGCTCAACAGATTTGAACCAAAATTAGACCGTGCAGAATTAATCACACTGGTACGTGCATTTTTTTTCCGAGTATGCCAATCCCGCATTTCACTGTTACAGGGGTCACCGCCGTCCTGTTCTTTATACTACTGGAACCCTCTCAACGAGCCGAATCTAATTGTATACACATCGACTCAAGATACCCTGTGAACTAAAAAGTTAGGAGGGGATGAAATGCTCACGTATACTGAGACGTATCTCTTTGAGATTTGAAGATTCGGGAACGAGACCAAGTTCATTCAGCAGAAAGTTCAATGCGCTTTTGAACGACCTATAGCATGATTAGGCAAATTGTATTTAAGGCAGGAAACTGCATTTGCTGGCAGGGGGTACGTAAACGTGAGAGAAGCAGACAGTCTTGTTCATCAATCCACAGCTCCTAGAGATTTGACTGGACGGGATTGGGACATGATCGGCCGCACCCACTATTGTACCCTCTTGAAGAGAATACAGGTTTCCTGGGAGGGTATATGAGGGATCCTGAAATTTGCATAGACTAGCGAAGGAGTATGCAGAAGTGAGAGAAGCAGACAAATTTGAATGAGCGGTCGTTTCTCGGCAACAGATAAACGAATTCACCTTAAATTTGCTTTATTGAAATCAGCTCTCAATGCTCCATCGAACGTTGTTCGAAACACTGAAAGCGAAAACAGCCAGTGAACGCCGAATCGATGGGTCAGAAATCTTGAAATCTCGATTTCTGCGATTTTGTCGGTTTTTTCGATCCCAGCTGCTTGAGATAGGCAGCTGCTTCTTTAACGTAGGTCGCTATTGCAGGAAGTCGAGATATGGTACCCGAAATTTTGCAAATTTTCGATCGAACGCATGGGGAAATTTTGGAAAAATGGTTTTTGCCACCGATTATTCCGACGACTTCGGTAAAGAACGACAGAAGTCGATGAGCTGATTGTAGATATGAATAAGATACAAGGCTTTTTCGTTAAAATGGGGAAATAGTGACCACAGAATGGAGTGATTTCTGTATAAATGCGCTTGGGTGGATATTTGTGGCGCTGTATCTTATAAAATCCCAATGCCCATATGCATGCGAGCCCGAGCGTGGGGTTCATGGAAGGCGGCAGCCCTCTTTCGGAGGNGGGGGGGGGGGGGGGGGAGTACAGGAGGGCCTCACCTGCCTGAATCTCCATAGTAGTATGAAATGGGCCTTATATTTTCATTTGACTGGTTTAGTACCTTCGTTCAGCGAACTTTGGAGTTTCTTTTCCTCCTTTTTTCCGACGGGGTTTCCTGATTCTTTTATTCACTTCTTCCTGCTATATTACTTTGTGCCGCGCTTTTTTCAGCTCGTATTTTTTCCTTCTGTTATTGAATTCAGAGGGATTCAATACAGTGACCTAGAGTTTTGAAAATTTAGAGGGTCATACTTTGGGGAAGAATGAGCCGATTGAGAACCAACTCACTTTGTTGAATTCGCCCATAAAAGGTGTACTAAGAGTTGACATCGGCGACACCACCTGAACACCGCACTGATTTCATCGGCGGGAAAATGTGAACTCCCTATTTTTACGGTTTTGGGAGTCCTGGATCCCGTCTTCTGTTTGAGTTTGTCGGTGCTGTTTTCGGAATATCGAGGGGACTCGCCGAGCTCTCCTCAGCGGTTTCTGGACGCCATATCGGTACAGTTGTGCGAAGCCGCCAGTTATGGGACTTTAAAACTCGCGATTTTTCGATCGTATGGCGAATTTCTCGAAAATATTTTTTGTTACCGATCCGGACGATTTTAGTACCAAATGATAGAACTTGGTGAGATCACTCCAGGTATACGCAACCTGGACAGCTTTTTCCAAAATGGGGAATGGGGACCGTTAAAAGGAGGAACTTTTACATAAATGTACTTAAAGTGGTGTTAACGGGGTAGTACCTCGGCAACCACTTGCTCGATCGTTATGCGGTTTGCTTCGTCCGATTGACCTTTTAGAGCTGAGACTGATTTCGATACTTTTGCTGGTTCAATGCTTGCGTCGGCGGAGCAGTGAGCGCGTCCTTCTGCGCTCTATTGTCAACTATGCGAGGTCATATTTCGGCTCCAGATGGGCGGAATTTGACAATCCAAAGAACTAACTGACCAATGGACGAAATTTTCTGCTGCAGTCGTGCTTGTGGCGAGCAACCAATGCGCGCGCAGCGACTAATACGAGTGGCAGTGAGCGCTCGGTCAACTATTCGAAGACATATCTCGGCTTCGGATGGACCGATTTTGATGATCTAAAAACCAATCGACTCCGCGTGATATGTGGAAACGTGTGACACGCGTAACTTCGTGTAAGACGCTACTCTTCAAGTTAAACAACTTTATGCAGCAACAGTAATGCCGTACATAAAGTATCAATATGAAATGTCGATCAGCCTACAATATGTTTCATGCGCAAAACAACATTTGCTAATAGTTGCACTTTTGAAGCGATATTTACCTCAAGCTTAATTGATGACCACAAACCGAAAGGATCAGGACAACTCGCATAAGCATAACAAAATGAACGGCATCAAAAACAGATGTTGAGACTTTTAACGCGAATTACAGCAACGATCCAAAGCAATAAAATTTCCCACTCAAAATTCACTTACCAACTTAGTATCGCTGCACTAATTCCACAAGCCGTTGTTTGCATGAGCAACAGCCAAGTACATGCGTCAAATTTTAACTAATGAACTAACGCGCTGTTTTAATCTGCCAAAGAATCTCTTACCGCAAATTCGATGCACCAAAATTCGGATTGGTTTCTTTAGGCACTGAGAATTTTAATTTATGTTTGAGTACCATTAATGACTGCACCAATTCCATTACTAGGTAGAGCAAAACATCGTATGCACATAAAGCACCACCCGATTACAAGCAAATCATGGTCATGTGAATTAAGCGAGCAGTTCCTCATGTAGTTCCAGCAAAAAAAGGAAAAAAAGGAAAAAAGCCAACAGTGAACGAGGTCTCAAAGCATCTACATGTCGAATAAAAGGTTGGCTTAATTTCGTTGAGGTTTTCTGCAGCTTTTGTTGAAATGCAAGAAATTTTCAGCGGAGAAATCGCGATAAAATACGGCATCGGATAATGCAGAATTCAATGTGTGATACGCATTCAAACAGCTATAAACAAACCCATCACGA
>JAARMF010000705.1:48906-62724 GCA_022844705.1 Toxascaris leonina | reverse complement strand
GGGAGGGCGCTGTTCATTTTTCATTTTGCAAAATTCTGAACATGCTGTTGTCTAAAATTACTTCTCTATACTAATGTTGTTTCAGACGGAGCACCTATGCGCACAACGAGGGTTCTCTGTGCTAACTGACGAAGTCTTGCTGGGCAGTCGAATCCTCATTTTACATTCTGTAAGAGAAAATATTGTATTAGAAGAAGAATTTGTACGGTTTCGTTCCGAATCTTTTAATAGCTTCATGACCTTTCAACCTCTTTGCACCACTTTCGTAAGCTTCACTAACGCGTCAGCTTCTATTTGTCGATGCAGTGTTTGCTGAAAACGTTGAGGTTTGAGGTTTTTAATGGCAGGAGATGGCGATGGCAATGAAGCTATAGGAGAAGGAAGCATTATTGCCATTATTTTTTCTCTTACCGATACGAAAAGCGATTGATTCCCTTCTCGCTGGCAATGTTCTGCTTGAAAGCGGTAAACGGGTTTCAGTGCACAGTTCTACATTTCTGAAACAATTCAACAAGCGATTTAAGTTTTTGTTGCTCTTTCTTGTCATATATCAGTGCTTCAAACGTCTCCTCACTCTCTGTCCACTTGACAATGAAAAGTTGCGAGAGCGGCGGTAGGGCCTGATGATTAAGAGGTCGTTCCCACAACGACGAAGAGTTGGGTTATCACACAAGGGGGAGGCGNGGGGGGAATGCCAGCACTTCTGGGGAGTAGAATGTAACAGATATATTACTGGACGTAACTTCCCCACTTTTTCAAACTGGATCTGTTTTTGGAATATTAGGAGGTTCAGAACTTGAGAATGCTGCGTTTGGTGTTGCGCAGTTGGAGTTTCTGAGGACGGCATCTCGGAGCTGCAACTTTTGCAACTGACGTTTACAGGCTGCGGGTCAGCAAAATGATGCTTCGAATCTAAAACTTTTCAAAGCTTCTGGCTGCCGATATTAAAACAAGAAACTCTTACAGTCTTGGTTCTTATAGCGTGAAGGATGAAAATTGCAGCTTTATTAAAATTGATCCGCTAATCAAGCAGCTATCCTTCAAATACCAAAGAATTCTGCGCTAATGTGTTACGGTTCATCGCGGCTAATCTTGAAGGCTGCCGCCAAATTGTTCATATTCCGTTCTTGAAGTTCAAAGAACATATATTTCCCTGTGTCCGTTTGCCAGCCGTCGGTGGTTACTATATTCTCAGAGAAATATCTCCTCAGGGTAGGGAATACGGATTGAATCGTTGTGGATCGGCGTTTATGTATTTGGGTAGCGATACGGTGACGAAGAAAGGCATTCGTGTGCCGCGGAGTTTACTCGTCTTGCAATTGTCACAGTTGACAACATTGGCCGCCAATTTTTCGCACGGCGTTTGGATCTGCGGCAGTGATGCATTCTGGCAGGTTCGGTATGGTTTGAGTTAAAATCGTTTGAGAGATTTCTTGCTGCTTCGTTACTTCCCTCTTTTTCTTGTCATTCAATCTGTTTGTTTCGCTTTTCATATGTGCTTGTCTCAGCAGTTAATCCCGCAAAGATTTTTCGTGAAACAACACTCTTCTACTTTATTTTATTTTTTTTTTTGTGAAAAAGTGCTCATGAGTGAATCATTGAAAATATGAGAGTGCAGAAGTGTCTTGTAGTCTTTTCGCAATTTCTGATAAATCGCCCCAAAAGCTTTCCTAAAACTGGTGAACCTAATACCTAGATATCAGTCTGACTAGAGCAGTGACGGTCTGAAATTGTCTGCAGTTAGGTCAGACTGCAACTTTCATGTCGATCTCTCAGAAAACGTTGCTATTGAGTTTGACCTTCTTTTCAACATGCAACCGTTTTAAAGCTTCACAGTGTGGCCTCATAGGCTTCGCAGGGTGAGAGCGTTCCACACTTGTAGTGCTCGTAATGCCGAAGTGCGACGGCACGAAGACTCGAAGTTCTGTGTTCTCATCTCGTCTGTTCTCTCTATCACATCCGACAACATTGCATATAGCCATCCTTCATTTAGCTTCTATCGTTCAATATTGCAAAGGCCAAGGAAGCATTCCATGCAACTTCATATAAAAGAGGAATGCAAAATTGATGGTCAGTTACAGGTTGAAGGAGGAATTGAAATGGTCAATATAGAGGAAGATGAACGTTCGTTGGTGGTGTTTACATTCAATGCAGATGCATCGCTAGCAACAACTTCAGGAGTGTATCGTCTGAATGATCGCGTTTGTTTTTATCACTGTTCACCTTTGGAGCTTGTTATCACTAGTCGATAGATGGTACTTGCAATCCACCGATTGCTGGTAACCATAAGACTCGGTTATCGTTACTTAATTCACCTGAAAATCTGCTACCCAATTAACAATGGCACATAGTTGATACTATTCGATTCATCGTGAAACCTCACTATTGCCGTGCAGTTCATCACATCGTTTGCATCTACTGCTTCATCATAAGATCTGCTTGTTTATTATCCAGGATGCCACAAGAGCTTGGTGTTACCACCGTGAATCACTTGTTATCTGTACTCACATTTATATTTCTGCGTTTTATGACTCACTTTAAGCTGCTTTTGTTGTACTTTTGGTCACGAGCGAAGGAAACATTTTTGAAGGAATGAGGTGTGTAAAAGGCTGAATAATATGTCTGATATTTGGAATTTTGGAGAATATGATTGAATTTCACTAATAAAAATAGAATATTGCCGATTTCCGCTTTTGCAATCATTCGGAACAAAAATTCACCGGCATTTTGAGTGTTTCCTGTTCACGCTGAGAAGTTAGATAATCATCCTTACCGTTTGTCTGCACTTCCTATTTGATTAATGAAATTTTCTTCAATGTTTCATCGTATTTATGTGAAATCGCTTTGCAGTTTGATGTTATTGGCATCGACTATTGTACAAGTAAGTATGAAGGATGTACACAAGTGCCCTTAGTACTGGCACTAATTTATATGCCGCTCGGGATAGCGACCACTTTTCTTTCGCTCCATTCAGTACATCCGCTATCGTCGTGCACTTACTATGGAGTGGACAACGGGAGTCCTGGATTACAGGTTTGTAAATGCCGACTTGGATTCATTGTACAGAAACATTCAAAGTAGTGGCGATGAATAAAGTCAGTAAGCCTGGAAGAAATCGAGTGGAGGTATAGGTTGTGTATTGAGATATTTTGATGGCAATCGATCGAAATCTCCCTCGGTTATTGACGGCTCGGAAGCCTTGGCTTGTAACCGAAAGTCGATTGCAATCGGATGCGTTTCAAAAATAATGCTTGGGTACCGACCTAAGGCTAAATTTCTGTGGGAACGAACAGCACCGACCGACCGCTATATTTCCGATCGTTAAAAATTGGCCGAATTTTCAGTTTCTAACCGAAACTCCCATAAAGAAATTTCTTGCAAGAATGGCTTAGAACCTCGTTTGGTCAATGAAGCTAATTCATTATTATAGGAGAACTAATAGCCAATTCAGACAAACAACGTAAATGATAACAAAGTAAAGTAAACAATAACATTTCGAATGTGGCAAAATGGGATATTCGCAGACCCGTAGTCGAGTGGGAGGTGAGCATCTTCCTCGAGAAATCCGACCAGAGGAGAAACCTTAATGGTAAAGGTCAAAGGGGATTGCGGAATTTAATAGCCCCAGCTTATTTAGTGCAGCGATTTGCCTAGGATGAAAAGCAGCATGTAGGTTTTGGCAAATGAGTCGAATATAGGTTGAGAAATAGATGAAGATATCGGCCAAGTATTAAGCCAGCTGCAAATGCTATGCGGCAGCTGCAAAGCAATGTTAATTATATATTTGCAATCGGAGAAAAACACCAATAAGCGAGAAGAACGCAGTTCCTCAGAATCACCTTTCACTACTCTTTGCCATATCCGAGCAATTAGTCACCTCTTCATAACGGAGAGAGGCAGAAATATTAATTAGCAGCTGCCTCATTTTGAACATACAAACTTTTCTACCCATGCAGCTTTATGTTAGGAACAATTCCGCTTCCTTTTCCTAAGAACAAATAAAAAGCTATCTCAGAGTTATAAGCGACTGGCAGATTTGGTCATCTAGCTGGTATTTCCGAAGAGCGCAAGCGATTGGGATAACCTGAGCAAGCCAACGTTAGTCGAATTCGTGAAATTTGGTCTCAGGTCACTGGAGCTAGTCTCTCGATGACGTCATGTCAACATAATAAGACGAGATGCTTGTGTATAATAGGGTAGGATGAGAGGAGTTCGGTATAGGGAACAGCTAGATGTTATGTGGCACGACCACGCGCACATGTGCAATAAAAGGATGCCACAACTTGGCTTCTTCGTCTTTTCTCACCGCTTTCGTTATTGGGATGAACTTCTCTTCCACATAACTCCCCCACCTCACCGGTTACAGTTTTACATGAAATGGCGAACGCTATATCCTTTTCTTATCCCACAGTGCGCCGGCATATAGCCTCCTTTTCCTCATTCTCATTAGTCGAGCTTTGGCATGTTTTGTGCTATTCCGAATAATCTCATATTTTGTTCATCCTGGGTCACCTTCTCTGATAGGGAGGTGATAGCCGTTTTTCCTTGATACTATTTGTCATTCAATTTTGACACGTGCTGCAGTCTATCTTGTCGTTCTGAAAGCCTTTTTCACCTCTTGGATTGCCATAACAGACATCCCAACTTTCCTGTGGAGTTTATCTTTCTGGAATATCTATGGGATCTTGAACATCGTCAACCTCTTCGAGAGCGATTTCATGGCGAGAATCGGAACCCGCTGAGATCGTTCAGGTGGCCGCTGTGTTCAGTTCTTTTTTCGAAATTTTGCACAATGGAACCTATCAATTTCGATATATTAGTTTCACATTTAATCACCAAATTTTATGGGAATGGTTTTCTTCATTTTTTGTTTCCTATTTATTTCCTTATATGCTTTGACGGAATTTCTAACATTTCAAAGACGTTGTTGAGGTCGTTTTTGGTGTCAACAGTTACTCGCTTTCAAAGTAAACTTGCGAGACATTTTCTTATTTTTCACGGTGTATGGTTCCTTCATTTTGCTTCCCAAGGGCAAGCGGCAAACTTCAATACCCTCTCGCAGGATGTGGCGTTCGTTTTGATTGCACAATATTGCAAAGTCATGAAGCAAAATTTGTTCTGCTTCGCTTTACGGATCTCACTGTCGTTTTTTAAGGCGAATTTCTTCGAGTCCGTCACAGGTATAATGGTCGTTTTGAATGAAAACTTGATTCAGTTTCATTCAGATTGGGATGTCATTGCGAAAGCATTATTGGTAGCTTGATGCTGCTGTTAATTAAGCGGATTTTCTATAAGATATGCCAAGAACTATTGTCTGCCTTATTAGCATTTTTTGTTAGCTTAACAGGTTCTTGGTGAAGGGATATTCGCAACGGAGTTAGCTTTCAACATCATCATTTAGGTCAGAGATGAAAATTGACTTCTTACACTGGAGCGTTCGTTAATGAAGTCATTAGCTGAGTAATCTTGTAGTGCATCAATGTTTGATGCTTGGTGGCTTGTATGATAGAACATGGCCATTGATGAGGAATGTGTGATGAGAGCAAGTTGGTTATATTCGAATCCGAATACCTATAGTTCAGCAAATTTGTCTTTTTTGATTTCCGAAGTTCAGATGATACTGCACGACGATCACGTTCCACATCCTATTTTTAATTCGTATTATTGAAAGAGAGAGTCGTTATGCAGCCACAATACATCTGTGGGAGCCTTCTTCTATGAGTGGTGCAGAACATTTCCGTTCAAATGAAACTTTACTTCGTGAAGGATCCGGCACACATGAAGGGGATAAACAGTCTCTGCCTTCACTCTATTCACTTGCTGCAGATAGTTTTTTCTATTCGCTTAGCTGTCCCTTCTTGATGATCTCGGGATTGTCACCTAAATGACATATCCTTTGTCTTTGAGGACGAATACGATCGATCGATGTAGAACAAATAAACCACCGAGTGAAACTACTGTTGAACTACAGTTGTGGTCTGAAATTAAAGGAAACGACGCCGGAAAATACATTTATAAGCAAAGAAGAAAAAAGGAGGCAAATCAATAATGTATTCGCAAAAATATTGTTCGATGTGAACAATTATGCAAAATATTCCCATCGGTCCAAAGGTCGCATGAAAGGTTAAACTTTGGTCCGAACAGTTTCAAATATTGACTGAAACAATTTCAAACTTCACTGACTCCTTCACGTTGCATAAACTGCTTTACAATTTCAAACTTCACTGACTCCTTCACGTTGCATAAACTGCTTTGAACTGCCATCTCATACACATTTTCCGCCGTTCGTCATGTCTCTGCTCCTGATCATCCACCTCAGGAACACTTGTTTCTGCTTATTTTAGATGGGATTCGTATTGCTCTATCAAATGTCTGCTTGAATTACTGCGAAACGTTTATCGTATTGCTATGAATAGGAAGTCCGGATTATCCGTTTTTTAGTCCTAATTTTCTATGAAGAGACGAAGGGCTTTCATCCTAAGGCGATCTTTTTTCACGCCTTTAAAGAAGATAATCCTCTATTTGCAGCGGTATGTTAGATTTTTTTTTTTATAGCTATCGATCTTTTTCGACTTTATTCTGGCAGCAGCATGCGGAACCAAGGAAAGGGACTTTGTGCAGGAGGGATCGCCATGTGATGAACGCTTAGCGAAAGCACGACAACTTCTCTTTCAACGATTTTCAAGTTATAATGCTCGTGCTTGTAAGTTTCATTGCAGAAAGTGTTGGTGTGGTTTTGTGCAACACATTTATGAGCATCCGTGCGATCGCACAGCTATTTCCAGAAGATGAGATTGCTTGCGAAGTGATAGGAGAGAAGGATATAGGCATTGGTGTTCCGTGCGAATTCGCACATTGTGAACTGCAAAACAAGTTTAACATCGGTGTTTTTCTCTGCCTTCAGCAATGCTAGTCGACAGAATTAGTTGGTCGGCCTGTGTGACTTTGTGACAAGGTTACTGATTTTGGCATGTCAACGCAATGTGCTAGGATATGCTGATATCACTAATGTTGAGGTGCTGCGGGTGGTCGATTGCTAGTAACTTCTCAAAATATGAGGCAAAAATAAACGAGAACACTCTGGTTTCGGAGGTTTTTAGCGTTCCCTTTTGACTTTCGTTTTGTTTGGACATTGCCTTTCCCAGTGCCTTTTGGCGTTCGGGTTTCGGATCTAATCACCCCCTTCGTTCCAATATAATTGGCAAATTGCATGGGGGTAGAAGTGACTGTTTGTGGTGGTCGGTCTTTCAACTCGGTCATCCTCACTGGGTTTCACTTTGAAACATTGTTATCATAGATCTGTTCTACGAGGTGAATCACTATCATATTCTCAGTGATATTTCCTCCACTACGTTTGAAGATGCGATTTTCTATTATGCCAAATAATAGCTGTCTACACCTCAGTGACTCATACTTTTGCGTATTACGGAAAATATAGCGCATTGATGGTGTTGAGGTTATTTCAAATATATTTTAGATGTGAATGCTAGGTGTGATTTTTTTTAGAGAGAGAAGGGGAGGGGGGGTTAAGAAAGAAGAATGCGCGATTGTCACGAGCGCAGGCCAATCGAAGTTTCAGGTTTTCTGAGTATCAACAGGTATCATTATTTTCAACCGGCTGATGAGCAAAATGCTATCAAATTCTGGTATGCGTTGACCGGAAGTGAATGTGCCAATGCGAAGGAAATAGCAAATCATATATTTTTGCCCGCTGTTGAGGTTTTATTTTTTCATTTGAATTTTCGTTTTCGTCAAACGCATTTTGCTTTCGTTTTATTCATCGGGTTAGTTTTAAGTCTTGTAGAGAGTTCTTAAATATTCACGGCGAACTGGTTCATATTATTCTAGCTAAAGTGAGCGGAGAGGGAGAAATAAGGGATGAAATGGGGAACTTTCGATGAGCATCAGAAAAACGCAGTGAGCGGTAAAGATGAGGGCATTTCTAGGTCTCCAAAATTTGATCGATGTACTCGACATTGAAGTCGAAGTCAAAAACACCCACTCCATATCTTACAGCCCTCCTTCATAGCATATTCCTCGGGTAGCGGCTTCTGCTCAAGCAGTTTTTCAATTGACTTTATTACCTCTTCTTGAGGTTGACTTGACATCTGTATATCTCTTTGATAGCATCAAAGCAGGTATTTGAATGTCTCGCAGCAACATCATATTGCGTGACTCCTAATCGTTGCCTTATTCTAGGATCCTTCTTATGCGACTGTATCATTGAAGAAATGCTTCGAATTGAATAGGTAAATGTGTTCTCATTTATATATACTAAATCTTTCAGTTATGTGAATAATATTGTGATCAACCGTAAATAATGCAACAAAGGTCATTTCGCCATTGAGGACATTTGTGTCTTCAAAATTCCTCAATATGCTGACCACCGTTGTTGATATGATTATCCACAATGAACTAATTCGTTAGCAAAAATTTGTGATTTTCATTTTATTCCAACCACTCTGATTTCGTTATAGGATATTACTCAGCATCCGCAACAACTTTGGATGGTTGGTTGAGATCGGTCTTCGAAAAGTTGCCGGCTATTCCAAAATTTGCCTATTGGACTGTCATATTTATCTGAAGAGAGGCCTAGAGTCTGCTTTTTACAGCGTTTGAATAGTAGCCTTATTTTCAAGAGAGGCGTTCTAATTCAGGAGGCTTATACTCAGGCAAATGCGATGCATTATCCTTTTGTAGAGCACACATTCTCAATAAATGGCTGGATGAAGTGGGCGCTGTTCTAAGAGAAGACAGAAACTGTAGTCTTATGCCAATATTTAAATCGATGTGTCTGGCAGGCAATCACTCATCATCTGTTCCTTTACATCTGATTGACTTCCTTCACACAGGTAAATATATGTTTAGCATGTTTGCTTTCACGATTCAGGTTATCGTTTCTTGATTTGCGATGTCTAGCGGTTCTTTGGGATCATAGGATCTTTACAGTTGTTTCCGTACCTGATGAGTGGTTATCAGCCGTCAGTGCCACCATTCGATGGCCACTATATCTTCAAAGTCGTCGGATTTACTACAGATTTCATTTGACTGCCTCGTAACTCATAATTGTTCGACTGTGCAATTTCTTATACCACTCTCCCCTTTTTAAATTTATGAATCTCGCTCCAAAACTTTTTTGTGCATTCGGGTTTATCGACAAGAGGTCACCGTTATTAGCGATAATTTCTGCCTCTCGCAAAACTTCTGCTTTCATCAAGTCATCGCAGCCAACATGTGGATTGGCGAATTCTGTGAAATTGCCTGAGGGAAATAAACGACTCGCCTAAAATGTTTTTCAAAAAAATTCATTATCCACTTATATGAGAGAGGTTTTTCAACGACATCTGCTTCTCAACAATGAACTCCGCTGGGAATTAACGCGGAATCTAGCCGATAGCCTTCGCTCAGAATTGCAAACGTTAAGTAGCGTCAGTTTGATCTTATAAGGCATTCGGCACACGAAGACCCTGCGCTTCTCTCTACCTCCATTCCTCCATCCTCCCTTCGTCTCATCTATCCTCTCCGAGCATGTTCTTCACTTTCACAGTTGTATTGCATTTATGATTAATGAGAGGTCTTTGCCCTGACTTTTTTCATCACCAAATATGCTGTTATAGAAGGAAATTATCTCTTTCCCATGCAGTTGACGACAATTTTTTCGAGGTTTATGTTTATGAGAACAACATCGAAGCGATTTTCGAATGCGGAGTGTAAGAGATGCTTCGATGCTTAACAGTCAGCGACCTGTAGATTGTCTGCCGAGATGATCTCTTATTGGCTGTCGATTGAAGAGTGTTCCGATCGTAGCGAATAGCGTCGTGAAAGTCACATTTAAGCAGATCGGAAGCATGTGATATCTGTGTTGTATTCAGCTGACATAGTGCTAGCCGTGCTATAGTGATATGAAAATAATGAAGATAATAAAGGATTGTCCAATGCTCTTTCATTTATGTCTTCTCCCACCTTTCCGTTCTCGCTGCCGTTGTATCGATGTTGCGACATATATTAATACCGCAACGAGCATCTGTCTCACACCTTTGTGTATCTTTACTTGATTGATTTAAAACAAGTATGCGTCATAGTTTCGGGTATTTATGTTTGTATAGCTTGTTGAACTCTTGATTTCTTTATTAACGTTTCAGGTATACCTCGACCTGTTGTGAGAACACCTTTCGAAGAGGCAGTGGCCTAGCGTAGAAATGACTCCATATTATTGTTATCGTCTCCTTTTTTTCTTTAATCGCATCGCTTAGAACTTTGAGTATCGCTTAGAATTTTAGGCAAGTGACGGTCCTCCAAACTCATTTTATTTTATTTTTTTTGCTCAGGCGGATGTTATGTTTTGAGAACCTTGCTCTTCTTCCGATAGCTGAAGTTCGAATGAATCAGAAATAGTTGCTGAGTGTTAAGATGTCTTCCTTCTTCTCATTCTTTTGTTTTATTTCTCACACTGCATGAATATGGCAGCGTCGATGGATCCCACCAACAACCGTTGTTACATACGTTGTTTCGGGCTATGCTAATCTCACAGAATCTAGCACAAGAATTCAAGAATGCTTTGAGCGAATGCTATTCTACATAGATTAGCACTTTTTCTTAGCGGTCGACTCACCATTTAAGAACGAACTCTCTATTATATTCATAAAGACATCTTTCAGTGGCGGCTGAAGATGATTTGCTTCATATTGCTGATCGTGTGCTGTCCTCCGTTGCTGATATTCTTGCATTACTGTCGAAACGGCGGGGTGGACTGCGTAGTGGCCCAGCTGCAAATCCCGCGTTCGTATCAGCACTTCGTCTCCTTCAAAATGTAGGTCTCTCCGAGTATTTTCGTCGTGCACCAGTAGATTGCATTGTTTTGTTAACTTCTTTATGTAACTTATTATTTGCTTGCAATTTTCACCTTCATTCCACCTTTGAGAGAGGCTTGGGAAGGTATTGGCAGGATTTAGGCAAGCCTGGCTGCACAGGAATGCTCGGAACAAGGGGACTTCAGGAAAGGGTTTTACACATGGTTTAAACGGGATGCATGAAAATGAGAGGAAGTGGAGGGAGGAGAAATGAGCGTCATTAAGCAAAGCCTCGAGATGGTCAGCAAAAATTCTGTAGACGCCGTGAAGAACTCGTATTTATTTTGCTGTGAACGAACGCTATCGTGGCGGCAAATTTGTTGCTTAAGCCGTTATCAGTGAACATAAATATGCCTGAGGCGCTGTAAAGTTTTGTCTGTAGATGTAAATGCGCTCCGTTGAGCGTCTGTTAAATCTCCGATCTTTTGCAATGCAATATATTTGTTCCAATGTCTTTGCAAAGAAAGCGGAAGAAAATTTTGTCAACCAATATTCACTTGCATCGTTATCAATATTATTCAATACTGGAATATTGGAAGCAGTGATACTCAAGAGTACTCTTTAAGAATTCCCCAATTTGTGTTTTCAACGACCCAATTTAGCAGTCCGCCTTGAAATCTTCGATGAGTTTCTTAGAAAATTCGTTGCTTGAATTGTTTGTGAATATTTCAAAGGAAAGGGAATTTTGCTATTGCAATATTTCAACCGGAAATCACTTTTTTGGAACTCAAGTTTGGAGCATCATTATCCTTGCTTTTTATCAAAAATCATCTGAATTTCACATTAATTCGTTAATCAATCATTCGTCCTTCATTTGATTTCGAAGCATTTTTTGGCCAATCTAACAACACAACGTTTGCACTAAAATGGGGGAATAGAGAAAACAGATTAGCTGAATAATTCAATGACGATATTTGTTTGTTTATTTTGATGTGGTATACATATTGCAACACTACTCGATATACTAAAGTTGCTAATCTGTTTAGTACTGCAAAGTTACAGTTTAGGCAAAAGTCTATGAGAGTACCATTATTGTTGATTTATAGGCAGGAGTCTTAATTCTCCACTCTTATATATCCAAGTAGCTAGCTATCGAAGGGTCGCGTCACGTTATATGGAAGAGGAGCTGGAGGGAGGGTGTTGGAAAAAGAAACGTTAACGCCATAGCATCTGTCAAGGTTCTTTAATGAGACGTTAACCACTCATTATGAGACAGACTGTTGCTGGCAGTGAATGCCGAAGTGGAACTGCGGATTTGAAATCCGTTCTGTTAAAGAAGATGAAGACTTTATTAGCGAAATAAATAAATATTTCAGTTGCAAATAGGATCACTGATGGCAATCTTTGATTGTTGACCCTCGCACAAGCTGCTTGCAATTGGTCTCATTTTGTTCGCTCTTCATCTATGCGTTTATCAATATCTGTTTACCAGCGGATATTCTGTTATGTGCAACAGTCAGCTGTCAAAATGTTTATTTCTTAGGGGTATTTATTTACTATGTGAAGGGATGAATATACGGGAGAAATGAAACGAATTGAGAACAAAAGCGAAAAGTCGACTCATGCGGATGGAAAATTTTTGCCTCAGTTGTCTCGTACAAAGAATTGATTTTCATTTCAGGAAACAACGGTGCGGGAGGGAATCCAAGCAATGCGCGATGAACTCTCCAATTGGTTGCTAACACCCGAGAAGCTAGTTCGTGCCGGTTAGTTATGCTTACGACCTTATTCGAAGGAATGCTAATATCGGCTGAGTTGCTGTTATGTTGGCGACAATAAAACTATCTCACATATTCGCTACCTTCCATAATGCTTAGCATTGCAGTACCGATTGGGATCCTGACTATATGCTTCAGGCGGCCATCAACGGCTACGAATCGTTTTGCTGTCGGTGCGATTTCCCATTCGGCTAGTGGGGTTCTTTCGGAAGTTGACCTGAGGTTCATTCAACACTTTGCCTGAGGTTCTCTTAACATTTGGCCTGAGGTTCTTTTAAATTTTGACTTGCTGAGAGAATCTGCACAATTTGCTTGTCGTAATTTTTATGCAGCATTTTTTATGATTTTGCAGCACGTCATTATGAAGCAGCAGCACAAATTTTTACGCGCAGAAATGTAACTCGGTTCTGCTTAAAGGTATTCTCAGCAATTCAATATTATCTCATTGAAATCACCACATATTTTTTATCGTATCAAATTACGAAACTTATTTTAATCCTCACATTGGGGTGTTTTTATCCCGAAATATAGCACGATTCATGTTCTCTTTCTATGAAGTCAAGGGAATATCTATGGTTTTTATTGACTTGTTATCTTCTGAATTAGTCAATATAAAGTATAGGACTTTTCATTTGCTCACTCAACTTCAACATATCTCTTGACGGTTATCTACTACAGTTCTAATTGCAAATTGTTCCATTTTAAGTATTCATTTTCTCAATAGGCAACTAAGACTGCTATCACGAAAAGAAATCTAAATCTCATAGATTCCTCTAAAATAATCTAAGTCGTTTGCAGGGAGCAGCTCCCTTGGCTTAGTATGGGTGAAACACTAACAAAGTCTTCGCTTGAGAGTCGTTGAATTGTGATGATTTTCCCGAACATAGTTCCCGCTTTTTGGGCTCTGATAACTGCCCATATTGCTAGCCGACGTCTTAAAACTTTCAGCAACTGCCCGCTCTCCGCTATCATGCTGGACGCAAGAAGGGAGTGCGTGCATGTTGTGCATGCCGTGTGGATTTGGCTGGTGGATGGACTGACACCCCTCCAGTAACGATGCAGATCGAGCACTCGGCAGTTGTGAATATGGCAGTGATGATTGATGGCGTGGTTTGTTTCATACATGATTTCTCACTTTAGACTTGTTGTGCTGCAGATTAGACGTATCATGAACAAACCACTGTTTGATACAGGAAGTGAAGAAGTGATCGCTAGCCGTTGAAAGTTATTTTCTCGGCGGATGACTTGAG
>JAARMF010000705.1:19477-35645 GCA_022844705.1 Toxascaris leonina | reverse complement strand
TCTGGTAGCTTATCAAATTCCGAGTTCGTTGTTCTTTCAATTTTTCAAGTTTAATCTAGTCAGCTTCGTTATGACACACTAACGCTCGGAAGGTTTTTTAGAGGTTATTCGAACCTTTCCTGTGCTGGAGCAGAGTGATGCCAGCATTGCCGTTGGAAAAGTCTTTCTTAGTTTTACTTACATTCTCAGGAAAAGCCGAGAGTCACTTGAGTAAGCCACAACTGTTGAAGCGTTTTCCGGCAAAACTTTTTTACGAGCAAGAACAAAAGCACGCCACACGAACCAGGTAAAGCTACAAAAGGAGTGGGGAAAAACAGCGCATGAATTCAGCATTTGCTACAGGGATGAAGGTTCATTCGCTCGGTTTTCTCATACTACAAGTGCGGACTGTTTTCCTGTTATTGAGATGCAATTCACTGATTCAGGCTCGCTGCAACAACGTTGCTGACGTTTCTGCAAAGGATGGCTCACAGGAAACTTTGGTGAACGTATCTGCGCTTCTGTGCAGTCTTATCCTTCTACCAATGATCAGCGGTCGAACGATGGTGATTTGGATGTTTTATATCCTCTTCAGTGGTGTTCATCTATTCGCAAACTATGCTGCCGTCACATCACTCCATTTTGAAACACTCAATCAAAAGCTCTTACGTATCGTCGTCAAGTAAGCCCATCTATCCATTACTTTAACACTAGTTGCCTTAGGAAAAACGACGTCTTATATCTTTTCATAAGCGGCGGTCGGGAGACTGTGACTCGTAAATGAGTGGTCGATTACTGACCGATGAATAATGACGGAGAATCAGAGGTGCAAGCATTGTTGTACAGTTTATCCCTCTTCAGTTCGAAAGATCTCGCCACTGAAGGTTGAAAGACCGCAACTTTCTGTCTTGTTCTTATTTCTTCGCATCGTCAGTATTACGCGTTGATTATTTTGCCATAATTAGAAGCACGCAACAACATAAAGTGATATCCAATGGCGATGACACTTATATGACAACGTCTGTGTTGCTAATCACTAGAGCTACTCGAATTCAGGCAAGTGTCATGTCATATTGGCATAGGGAACACTTTTGCTGTGAGAGAGTAGTAGAAGAAAGATTATATTGCATCAGATTTCGGCAGGTATTTCGCTAGTAGACGATGTTAGTTTCCTTCTCCCTCTTCTATTTCCTCCACTCCCTCTCCCATTCGACTGTCCATTTCCGTTTTTTTTCTAGTTCTGTCTTCCTTCTCGCAAATATTTTCATTAAGTGAATGGTCATTCGTACATGAAGATGCTTTCAGTCATTTCGTGGAGACAGGTGATGTATGCTCAGTGAAAGTGGCAAACGAGTTGGAGCCGTTGTTGGTAGGATGTGCATCGAGACATTACGGTTGCCGTCTCTATGACGCACTTTCGGCGCATTGCACACTCACTCTGCACAGCGATGCCTTCATAATTAGCTGTGAACCAAAGCTAGCATATGCGTATGTCGCAATGGCCAGTGGCACTCGGCAGCGTGAACATATTAAAGCTGCATTTTACGCCGAATATGCCATTACAACCGGAAGGTACGTTTATAATTATTTAGCAAACGAGTTGGCATACAAGCTCGAGTATTTGAGCCTTTTCTCTATTCAATAGAGACCTTTTCCTCAGTAGGAGCACAAGACGTTAGCGCGAGATCGTTTGTGGTTTGATAAAGAGAGCAATATTTTCTTATTCTAATGGTATCTTCTTTGAAAGAGCAGAGGAATGAGCATATATAACTTTAACTTTAGTGAAGGAATTAGATGTGGGATGAAGTGAGATTCAAAAGAAGGACTTGAAAACTGACTGATAGCGAAGATTTGGAAAAGTATTCTAGAGGAATATACGGGGATCAAACTGATAGCGAAAAGTAAGTACTAAATGGGTGGTGTTCGTTGAATATCCTCCCCTTAGTTCGTAGCAGTCTTATTTTGTTGTCTGTAATCCCTATGGGCCAATATCAATCGGTGTTGTCAATGTCGTCATGTCGACGACGTTACTGCTGACGGCATCTTGAAATAGGAGTTCATTAAATACGGAGTGCCAATCCTGAAAAGCGAGAGATCCATTGCATTGACGGCTGCAGATTATGCATCTGTAGTCTACTTTTTGTTGTCTTTGATACAGTATTGCATCAATTTACTCGTACTTTGTAAATGGCTGGCATGTTTTCTTTGAATATGAGATTAGCCACTCTGCCGTATAATGTTCGGCATAAAGAGGAAGTAGAGGGAAAAGGGGGACGAGGCGAGGAGAGGAGGAGATAGGATGGTGGAATGAATATTAAAATACGAAACAAACAAATACTGAAAATGTTGTTCTGGTCTAAATTGTATCGCAGAAATTCTAACGAGGTGTTGCCATAGCGATTCTCGCATATTTGAGCAAGTGATACGAGTCCGTTCACTGCTGGATTGGCTGAATGCGTTCACAATTTCGAGTGATTTCATAGATACTTACTTAATTATGAAAGTCTTCGAAACGAGGGAATGGTGGAGTGGATGAGTATCTCGTGCCTTTATTCGATCGGCTTTTCATCGCCTTCTGCCTTCTTGTATTTCCTTTCTGTGGGATAATTGGTGGTTGGGTAGTTGAGTTGTGTAGTGTTTAGGTGATGAGCTGAACCGACTCGGATAAAGCAAAGGAGGGATTTGATAATTCACGCTGTTGCGGTAATGCCGCAGGGATGGATTAAGTGCTTCTGCTATTTCGGTGTTAAGCGCTTAATAATGGCTATATAGCATGTTTGTGGGCTGTATTTGAGCTTGTCTCGATCTCACTTTACAGATCGCTTTCATGAGAAATCTGCCATCGTTTGTTGATTTTAGATGATTGACTCTTGGAATGTTCTCTTATTTTTGTAATCACCGTTTCGGTTGCAATAGAGGACGAACCACTTTCAGGTTCCCTTCGAATAAAGAAGAAGAATCATTTTTGGAATGTCTTCATCCACGAGGTTGGCAGACTGATCTACATCGACTGGCCTTCGATCAATGGACGTATGTCGCTAAAGACTAAGGTTGCGAATGGAGATTTCGACGGCACAACACAGTCAAAGGGATGAATGAAGGTTGATGGCTAGATATTGGCCTGAAAATGGTCGGTTTCTATGACAGACAACACTTTCGCACTCCTTCCCCCTCTCCCACCTCCTACGCTTGTAGCACCCTCTTCCACTACTGCAAAAACAACAGTCCCCTACTGTTCTCTCTGAGAAATACACCGCCCGTTGTTGTGTTGGGAGGTATCTGCTATGTGGACGATTTTTGTCGACAGCGTGTTTAATTGCCTTCATTACTTCGTTCGTTAACTCCTTTCGATAGAGGTTGTAGTTAGTGGGTAAAGGATGAGCATACTGCTACAACATCGACAGTTTCCACATCGTGAAGGAATTGTTCGTATCTGAGGATGGCTCACTGAAACGGGCAACTAGATCAGCTTGATATTTGTAAGAAAAAGAAAGAACTGCGTACTTAATGAATAAGGATTGAATATTTAAGTACTAAATACCTTTTATATGCATCAAGGCGGAAGTACGCTTGAGCCCGATTAGTTTTTAACGCAAAATTTTTCGTTGCCGCATGCCCTTACCAAAGAAAGATGCATTATAACAAGTGCACATCAATCTCCTATTCCATCGGTAGAATCTTAAGCGATTATATATACACTTCGATGAGGCGAACTTGTTTGAGGCTTTGAGTTGAATATTTAACTACTGAAAATTGTTCATACGAATCAAAAGGATCGATACGCTTGAACCTGTCATGACTTCGGTACGCGATGGAAAAAACACCGTACTGTTGAGTGAAATGTCTAGCAGTGGCACACACACACGAATGTCTTTTGAGAGGAGGTGAGCACACCATGCGGCGTGCAGTTTTGTACCGATTCGAACTTCCATACGGGCAATTCAGAGTTGATGAGGTGCTGAAGCGTCCTCGCAATTCTCGCGTTCATTTTATTGCTGCCATCAGATTTTGAGTCGCTCGAACCTTTGAGGTAGCGAAGCGCCAAAAAAAAATTGCTCTTAAGCTATTATTTGAATTGTTCTCCAACTTGGAACCAGCTCATGTAAAGTTCTGCGAAGACCCCTTTGTTGGTCCCGCTCCGGCCTCTGCCCTTTCTACATGCACTATTGATGGAGCGATGTGAAATATTACTAATGGTTGTTGGAATGGTGGCGGATGTTGTTATTGCGGATGTATATTTCATTTGTTGGCTCATATCGCTTACCAATCTTTTATTCACCCTTCCAACGCTGCCGTTTTCACTCAGACATTTTCCTCTAAATATGCAATTTGTCACTGTACTATTTTATACCAAATTTTTATGTTTTCAATCATTTTCTACTTTGTTGATGGAAGTTAAAGTATCTCCCTATTGGCTGTCTGAGTAACGAATGAATTAACGGAATTAAAGACTATGGCTCGCCATACTCAATGAGATATCTGTGGGACACAACAGGAAAGAAGACAACAGTGGAAAATGCATTCAAAAACGTAATCAACGAAACAATTACGACATCAATTTGCAACAACATTATCACTGAAAGCGATAAAACACTAAACAAACATTCAGCAACCTCCAACGTTTTCGAATGATTCGGGAAAGAAACGATACTGTGAATTGCCATTGATATGGCAATTGAGAGAAGAGGATGAATGTTCATAAGTTCATAACTGGGGATATAAAGATTATTAGGGAATTGCATGGGAACACCGCAAACAGGTCCCCACTTTCAACTGCTGCTGCTGACAACAGGACAAAATGAGGAACTAGAAGAAAGACTCTAATGGAAGAAGGGGGGATGAAATTTACTTAAAGCATCCACCAAAGAATTCAGCATGTGCCGGAGCGGAGTATCCTTCCAACATATGAGGGGCTTCAACTGAGCTTAGCGGAAAGGAGCAAGTTGCAAGAATCTCATTTTTTTGGAGTGACCACCGCAAGTTCCTCGGAATGTTGGTGGGCAGTATGAGTGCTATAAAACAGAGTTTCTTGTTATAAGCGAGAGGAAAAAGACAGAAATTCTCCTTCCTCCAGCCTCAAGCAATACCTCAATTCAGCGGAGTGGTATAAGTTCCCGTCGGTCACTACTCACCTCCTCAACCCATCCTGACACCTATGAAAGCAAACAACGTTCTACTGGTTAGACTGCGGCCGCTACAACATATCGCATTCAACACGATCAGGATTTTTAATGTGAACGAAATATGCCAAATTTTGCAAAGAATTTAATATGAAATCAACTAAAATTGGAACGAATCTATTGAAAATGGCCAACATTTCTATAATGAAATCCATTACGTTTCAGTTTTACGTAGAGAAATTTCAAAGGCTTTGATGAGATAAACGGAATTTAGATTTTTTAAAGCGATTTTAAATGTAAAAGCAGCAGAAAAATTGTTCATTAGAAGAAAAAAGCCGAAGGAAATGTTCTTTAAAGCGATAATGCCGAAGAGGATCGTTCCTCTCCAAAGGAGTTGCACACGAAAATCGTTTTGCCAATAAAAAGTGTCGACCGATACGTTGTAGTGAATTATTTTAGTGTTTCAATGAAAGACGACATTACCCACAGAATAATTCAATATGCGGTCCAGTTAAGAGCTCTCTCGGTTGGAGTCGCTCGATCGCCATACACTCACCAAACATTTCTCTTCGCAAGTGACCGAATGTGCAGCTTCGCAACCAGCTTATTCATTTACCACCTTTCTCATCGCTTTCTGCAATTTACTCGACAGCAATGGACTCTGACGTTCATGATTCAACAGCTTGGAATTCACACATATAAACCTAAACTCCGACCATTTGGACTCAACTGGGAATTGTGCAGTTCAGACGACCTTATTCTTCAAACCTGAGGCTTACGGTCGTCCGAATTCGGTCAACGGTTCAGATGGGGTCAACAGTAGTTATTCTGTTCTCCTGCCACTTCTTTCTCCACTTCAACTTCAAGCCTTTTCATATACCATCTGAGGAAGAGACATTCTTAGCTACTGTTGTCCTCGTTTATCGATCCCCAAATGTGTTGTGAAAATTGATATCTACTGACAAAGTCAAAAAATTTTTGGAAGCATCGTCAAATAAAGGGATGGAAACGGAATAATTCTAGCGGAAATGAAGTTAAAAAAACGATTGAAGCTAGGAAAAAACTGCTAGTCATAAGGAAATCCCAATCATGCTGTTAACGCAGCAACGAGCTCCAAATGAACCAAAAAACCACGCTTGAGCAACTTAAAGTAGCACTGAAGAAGTACACGAACGCAGTCTTCTGAAGCCCTTGAGTAGGAAATCTTGTAGCATTACGTTTTATATAAGTGCATTTATCTATGGACAGCATCACACGATAAAAGCACGGCATGCTGTATCATAACACATTGCACTGATGCCAGACAAAAGCCCAGAAGACTGCACTTCAAAATGAACGGAACGGTCATCTACGATGATGTGTCCAGGGTTTATGGGGTTGCCCAGTTTGCAGACTTAGGAGTTTCAGTAAAAATTCCAGAAACGGAGCACAACATTATATATTTCCATGAAAATACCAAAGTCGTTGCTACGCACCTGTATCATCTGCGATGAACGCAACTAAACCCTCCCCCGCCCCCAAAAAAGGTCGAGACAACCAAAGTCCAATTCCATCGAAGCAAAGGAATCCTTCCATTCCATCGAACAATCCTCAGTCTCCAATCCTACTGTTGAGCATGACAATGAATTAGGACGTTTGTCCATAAGACGCACGAAGAGTCGATAAAAGCACCGATGTGATACTCCATCACATAGCTATAGCAGCATGGGTTCTAGACCTGTACAGGTTTGAAACACAACTACTATACATCGGTAAGACCCATCACAAATCACCTTTTGCGATGCCACATCTAAAGCCGCAAGTTTTAAAACAAGTATTGTATTTAATTCAAGTGGCTAAGCACTGGGCTCTTTTATTTCTGCCGCATCACTAGTGAATAAGTTTTTGACGAACTTTTTGCTTTGCGATTCCAACCTAACTCCCAAATGCCCTCCAACTTCGTTCCCCTCCCTTCCTTCCGTTACCTCAGTTGAAAGTTCACCGACCATTACGATGCCAAAGGCGAAAAGAAATCCCTAAGGGGACCACATCTCGCCGTTGAGTTCCGTTTCAAAATCGTCCATATTTCTTGTGGTACTCGTCTGTACGGTATGTGCTAAATGAATCGTTCTCCCTGAAGTGGTATTCGTAACTATAAAACCAGAAGATTTGAAGCGGAAGAGGGGTGGAGATCTTTCACATCTCAAGTGCGATATTCGATCCTGCACTCCGCAAACACCAAGCAAAATTTGTCGAAAAGTTTGTTACAAAAATGGGTGCGACCTCAGGATGCTCAGGTGAAAACCAAATTGCGTCTAATAGCTCTAGCTCAGTTCCTGAGTTAGATACATGCATGTAAACTCCTCAGCTGGGACTATTGGAACAACAGACATCAGACATATAATTGTTGACATTCGTAGGGCATGAAAAACTTTCACGAGAACACGGCTGCCCCTTGAAGGAAGATTGCTGAACTGAATTACAGACTGATTCTTAAACTGGAATTCACCACTAGAAGCGAATGATTCTTTTCCATTCTGCTGCCTGGGACTTTTGAACTTCCTGTGCTGTTCGGACGACTCATTTCCTTTCGAATAGGAATAAGGCAGAGTGCGCAAGTGTTAGTTACTGGGAGAAACATGGCTATATTTTGAAAATGACCACATCCGCATATTTATTATGTTTTCCCAGAATCGTTAACAGCCCACGTTGATGCCTTATAAGAAACTTTGATTTGGAGAGAAAATTACTGCTTCATAATAAACAATCAACAACCAAGTAAACTGAACCGTAGCAATTTCAAGATCTGAGCTTGAGGCTCTGAGAATGCATCTCTGAAGCTTGAGGCATCTCTGAAGCTTACTATAGGCACTCTCGTTCCCATAAACGCTTCCATCACTACACAACACTTCACCCTATTGGCACAACGGTCTTCAATTCGTAACAATTGCTCATTTCTATGATGGGCAGTGCGTGGAATACACACAAAAAAAAGATAGCAGTAGCCGAAACGTCTTTCTCCAATATTACTTTCTTTCTCTAGTCCTGGTGTCACACCGCTAGTATCGAATAAACAAAACGAACTTTCTACTTACCAACCAAGCAAGATGACACGTGTAAAACCAAGCACCACTCAGTTCATCCGTCTCAGACCCCCCCCCCCCCCTCCCCCACTTCTACCTACAACACACTCATTAGAAGTGATGTGACACATGCAACACCTACCTGTGACATTCTTAGCAAATCTCAGTGTTTGAATCAATCGGCACTCGTTCAACCGGAACAGCATTTTTTCCATGTCGATAATAGCCCTTTCAACTGCATATATTCTTCCAGCGACCACCAGCTCCACACATTCGTTGTTGCTAGCATCTCGTTCGACCTTCACAACAACCTAAAAGAACCGTAGCAATTGCATTTCTTTTCATCTTTCAAGTTGCGGCATTACTTTAGGCAGTTCGGCGATATAAACTGTCGATTGTGGACAAGCATCTATCCCCTCCTCTCTCTTCTAAAATCAGGGGAGGGAAGAGCAGACAGGTGTTGTGACTAGCCATGGCCCAGCTTCGGGGGTTGAGGTCACAATTGACTCAAAAAACGTGACGCTAAAAAGAAGAGAGAACATTTGAAAAAAAAAAACGAAAGAGAGTTTCGTAGTAAACTCAACTTTATCTGGATCATCAACTGAGACTGAGACCGTAAAGCACAGCACTCAGATAGGAAACCGCAATCAAAGATCTTCTGATTAGTGTTGCCGACAGCAAATCTCCTCTCAGAACTCGTAGCTTCAGCTCACATAATTGTATCCAACTTAGAATCAAAGTTGCAACCTAGTTTCCAACTAAGTATGCAGCTGAGGAATCGTTTTCCGCCCTAAAGCTCACTAGATTCCAGATAAAGCACAGGTTTAAAATTTGACGCACATCGGCAACAAATCTGTTTGCTCGAGTTTGAGCTGACCAATCAACGGATAGAGATACTTTGCTATAAAAGTGCATTTACCACAGAGTATGACTATAGGTGGAAGACAGTCTCTTAGTGCAGGTAGAAGGTCGTATATGCCAAGATGATTCCCGCGCACATATAGACACTGGAAGAAAAGAAGCTCAACTAGTTAAGAAGAAGCCGTAAAATTTGTTTGGTTCAGCGAGCGATTGCTAATGCCCAACTCCCCATAGTGGGGATGAAATCATTCAACAGCGATGCTTTTCATCGATTCCCTCACAAGACAAAACCCGTACACCTGATATGGCCAGAGAATATTTAAAAATAGACACTGCAGATCACAAAGACAATGGAAACATTCATTCAGCTATACGTTGCATGCTTTTACTTGCCTTACACTAAAGGTGAAGCATAAGTTTTGATAGACGATATGCGGTTATCTCAAGCCGTAAATCGTATCTGATAGGATGCTATTCTTAATGGTGGAAGTATATTGTAAGGTAATGGGAACTGAGAGGTGAAAAGATGCATCCATTGTTTTNGGGGGGGGGGAAGGGAGCAAGAGAACATGAAAAAGGCGAATGAAACGAAAACCTGCTAGCAAAGGATGCAATATTTTGGCTAGCAAGAAACGAATGGGAGTCGATGAGTTTATTTTAGGAAATAAAAATAACTCACATCATAGGTGCGTTCGATACGTTTAATGTTACAACCTCGAAATCCAACAATCGCGCCCAAGAATGAAGCTGAGATTTGCAGTGTCTTCACTGTTAGAGCTTAAAAATAGTTTACTTCAAGTTACAAACGTGCATGTAAGTATTCTCCACTTCCCTTCCCCTCTAACCCCCCCTCCCTTTCCTCCCTCGCTCCCTACTTAACCCCCTTCCATCTCCTCTCTCTACCCACCCCATATCCATCCTTCGTGCATTGAAAAATCTTTTAGATATTCAGCTAGGTTAATCTGCTTTTGTTTCATTTATAATTGAGAATTTTTTTTTTTGCTGAAATTTTGCAACGACTAAAAAAATGCCATCAGTCTGACTGAATATTTTCTTTGTCTACTAAAGCAGTGATTTTATTCTGTGATGCATAAATTCCATAGATTGCACCGCCGCTGCATTTATGACGATTGATAATATAGACACATTTGCATTCATCTACCAGGCCAATCGGTTTTGCAAACATATATAACAATAATAGCACACACCCAATAACACACTCACATATCCGCAGTCACATAATTTCCGCTCACAAACATTGAGCACGTAATGACAGCAGTGCAGATTCTTTGCTACAGATACGCAGTTTTAAATGCTCTTCTTTGTATGAATGGGATCTTTCGGTTATCGCTGTAAGACGGTGACAGATTCGAAGACAGTATAGTACCTCATGGAAGCGATGATGTGGTATTTAATGTGGAGCGAGATACGGTGTTTTATGGACGTGACGCTACCATAGACGACAGATGGAATGATGAAGTATTTTCTACAGTAAATGATAGGGTCATTCCAAATGTGATGATATGGTGTTTTCTGGTTGGCGTCCTATTTGTGCGACGTCGTTTCGACCGCATTTATTCGGGTCCAGTGATCTGTTGATCCCTATTCTTTTGTTGCTGTGCTGGCCTTTATTTGATTCTCCATAGGGAGCCTGTAAGGTAGAATAGATCTGTGACAGACGCGATGGTATTTCTAAAGAGGTGGCGAAGAAATCGCTCTGACGTAGTATTGTAATCTACTGAGTGCTGTACCCTCCTTTTCACTTTTCCTCCACCCGCCACAGTTTCCCGCGAGAACGCCTGAAATACGACTGTCGGTCGAGCGATTCAAAAGAAAATCGCGTCTATGCGAATCAGCCGAGAGACGAAACGGTGATTAAATCGTTGCCGAAAAGAATTACAACGTTGAATGTTGGGAAATATATGTGAGTTGGATGATGAGCAGTGCTTGTTGGATATGACAAGTGATGAAAGCCCATAGGTGACTATGACTTTGCGATCGCATGTGTCATTGCGATAGTGCAATTGCAAAGTGCGTATGGAGGAAGCTCAGAGAAATTTTTGTGCTGATCGCCACCCCTTTCCCACATAAATATCCTCTCTGCATCATCATCATTCTTGATCCGTTTCTTTCACGAGATTAGATAAGCGAAATAAAACTTAACAGTTGTAAAAGCGGAATTGTTGCTTCCGTTCGATTATTCTGGCAATGAAATAGTTGAGCAGCGATATCCCAAAAGCACTTACACATAAAATCGCCATTTTATCGTTTGCCTCAGGCCACATTCCTGAAAATTTAACGATGCAGCCAACTTGATGGCATTCAGCGGTGAGCGTCATCATTACGAAATAAAAAAACAAAGCAAGCTTGAAGTATGTCATTGATGGCAATCAAACATATGCACACAATTCTGGAAAGAGAGATGAGCAGCAATGGTCATGATATTCCAGCGGAAATGAATTATGAAAACAAGGCGATCAAGACCATCGGTTCACTGCTCGCTTCTGAGCTGTGATACGACAAATGACTCTTTGAAGCATTGTTTTTCATATGTCCACAAAAGAGATGGCGACCACCACGTCGATCATCGCCTAAACCAGATCGAGTTATGTTCTCAACAGGTAAGCAAAAGGTTCCTTCGAGCAGGACTCTGAGAAGTGACGAAATAAAATAATGTAAACTGGATCACCATAACACCACTTCAAGAACCACAACCATCGGTGGAAGAAAAACCATTGTGATAGAGGCATAAGCGAGTACACTCGTGTATGATATGAGCCATGAGCACGGAAAAAAGGTGCCTGAGAAGTAATGAAGATTGGTATGTCACGTTCTAAATACAGGGTGCTGTTCAATCAAAATACTGGGGGAAGGTGGGGGGGGGGGGGGGGGGGAGGAATAAACATTTCAACATAAAAATTCTAAAGCAAGTAACCTAGTCGGACCAGAAGACTGAAAAAGGTTTTATCCACTCTGATGACTAAAGCAGCTATGACGGGAATAAACAGGTGGAACGTCGGAGTTGGACGTCTTTTGATGTTACAGAGGGGGGAGGGAGGCGGCAGCTCATCTTCCTATTGTAAGGTTTCTTTTATGTACCCTCGACGATCTCTCGGCATGAAATAAACTGCTAACGATTGGTGTGTGATTCTTGAGTTATATCTGCACTTCCCCACTCAACCACATAGGTGCTGAAAATAATGTTTCGATTCAGCGTTCAAACACTTCGCCAATCTCTAAAATAAATGAAAACAAATTGAATTAAACAAAGCGATCAACGATTGATCTCACATTCGCCCCCGACCACCAACAACGATTAAGCAATCAACTTATCTGACACAATCACCTTTTGGGTGTATCTGCACTCAACCTGCAGAACTCAAGTGAAATGATCCTTGAGGTGTGGGGGAATGCTTGGCCACTCGATCCGAAAATGGTGTCCAACGATTTTTTGAGAGAACAAAATTAGATAGGATTTTCCAAATATTTCGACAGGTTGAGGTCTTTATGACATTCATTTCGTAAAGGGCGACGACCTAAGAAAGCAGAAAATATTTTGATGAATGCATGCGAGGCAAGCCGATTACCTCTTGCAGTGAGTCAGGTATGGAGAGCAAAGATTCCCACCGGAAACGAACTAAGGTTGCCTAAAGTTTTCTAATGAAGGCAAATGGGACCTTCAAGGCAAAGAAAGCGAAAAGAAACTAGTTGCTATCCCTCAGCTCACTTTTATTTCCGCTGCTTTTTGGATCACTCTCAACCGTTCCAACAATTCTTCACGCAACTCCTCACTACGTCACTCACAATGGGCAATATCGCTTCGATGGAAGCACAACGATACTGAAAGTAGCGGATGAAGCATTTAGTATGCAACACACCTTGGATCTGACCTTCTAGATGGCACCATCCTTTCATTAATTATTTCTCTCCACCTTTCCTTACGCAGCTCTGTCAGCGATCAGAACTGACTTTCACCGATAAGGTATCACAAGCTGCACAAATGACGTTGAGGAAAACTGTAGAGGTGATGTCGCGAACGTTCATCTCAAAATTGTATAGATGTGTCAGATGTGCTGAGGTGGTGTTGCGTTATAAATTCATCAGAGCCTTCTGAATTATATACACCAGAAGAACTAAAAGAAAGAATTGAAACTTATGTATTGTCAACAAGATCCCAATTGTCAACAGATTGGTTCGAGTGGGGAATATAAACATACACCTTTAAGGTAAATTGAAGAGTAAGAGTACAAAGTTTGGAAAGCACCATCGCTGTTTTGTATTATTATATCAATTCCTTGCAGCATCTTAGTGGCATAACCCGAAGAAAAGGGGGGAAGAAGCGAAACATTTATGAAGATAGACACCTGATGCATTTGCCAAACAAGGAGAGGAGGAAAGAAAGGGAGGGGGGGGGGGGGGGGGAGGAGACTTTCCCAAATGGGTGATCGCTTCTTGTAGGCCTTGCTATACACTTGTTCCGAATGCCAATTTTCATGTCGATGCAGCAATCGTTGAAAGCGTTTTGATCTATTTTCGGATGCTGCAGATCAGTGCTTCGAGACTGTCCAAATTGAAGTTGCATTGGAATTGGGACAATAAAGAGACAGTCGATAAAGGTTCTCTGCCCCGCTAATATTCAATCATTTTTCGTTTTCCTTTATAATTTCTCTGTGATCTCAAAATAAATGAATCAATAGAATAATCTCTCATAAATGAAATTTGTTATATTTTTGAGATTTTACTACAACAGAAATATTTCAGTTNCCCCCCCCCCCCCCCCCCCCAACTCGCATTCCTCTACTTCCATCCTCCCTCCACCCCCCTTCTCCCCACTCCTCCTTCCCCCCTACCCATACTCAAACCGCATGGTGATGGAGATTATGTCAAATTGTATACCATTATTCCTCATACACTCCATTTGTAAGCTTATATGGCATTTCCTCTGACTTGAAGCACATTGACCATTTGTATTCAGTGGAAGTGAACCTTCCTCTAAAAAGTGTCACGTTTATGTCACTTAAGATAACGTGGGAAAGTGTCACATCGTGATTGCAATGTCCCGTCTGCTAGTTGAACTTGTCCATCTCGAAGATCCTTCTAGGCATCGATTACGAGGGTAATGAACCACCAAGAAGCACCTCAAGTTTCTTTCTTGATTCCCATTACCAGATTGCTATTGCTGAACACTGACTTTCGGAGCTGTGAGAGGAGTCATTGATTGATTGACTCCTACAACGAAATCTTTGCAGCAATGCCTATGAACTTTTCATTTTGCGAAGTGAGAAGAAAAGGGCATTGTGCACTCACGTAGGGAGGGATTGAGTTTCGAAGAGTAGGTAGTGATGGTGGTGGTGTTGAAGGCAATAATAGGAGTAGTTCTAATAACGGTACGAGGTGGCAGTTACTGATGAAAGTGGTAGTGATCGATGCTCGATAAACGGGAACTGAAATAGAGACAGTGATGGGGTTGATGATTGATAGGGGCATGAATCATCTGCAGATGAGAAGCGCTCACTTCTGATCATAGCCAGGTGAGTCAGCTTCATCGCAGCTTTACTTCCCATCGAATTTCGAGTGCGTTCATCCTGAGTGTTACATCGGATATCAGGTGCTGTGAGTGGGTCATGGCTTGTCCACATCCTTACACTAAAATCGTAGGTGGTATTGCTGATAAAAGTACCATTCTGTTCATTCCCCTAGTAGTTTGGGGAGGCGTTATATTAAGGCACATCGTCCATAAGCCGAAAAAGAAGAGGTTATAGCTAGTCGGCCGACCAGGATTGGGTTGATCCGATCCACCCCAGTAGGTCATGCTTAGAAATGACCTCAACTTCGGTCGCGAGCTGTATCAAAGTCAGGTTTGATCAAGTTTCATAACTATGATTTCTATGATGCAAGATTTCGCATTCTGTTGACGCAGCTGATAGCTTCCTCTGGAGAGATACGTTGTTTGCTTTTGTCTCATATATGCAGTGTCGTGTGGTTTCGTGATGTAAGATCGCACTTGAAGCGGACGATTGAGGGAACAATCGCTGATGAAAGAAATAATTTGGCCCATTCGTTCTGTACTTTGGGAGAGGGGTCCTGTTCAAACGCTCTCGTTCATAAGACATGGGGGGGGGGGGGGTGGGGTGGTGGTGGTAAGGCCACAAAACGATACGCTTGCGACTCCCCACGTCACGTTTCTCGTTCCTGTTGTCGTACGAAAAGAGAAGATGGCATTGTTAACGGATTGTTATGGGTGTCGTGAAAGCAAACAATGATGACGAAATAACGCCGCAGTATTCGAGGATGCATATGTGCAGGCTGCTAGGCCCCCCTCACACCTACCCCCCCTCGTCTTCGCCGCATCTCTTTGTCAACTGAATTTATGCTATTCGATACTTGCATCATCTCCTGCAGGGCATCTCGCTGGTTGCCTAGGCCGTCATCGATTGATCAAAAAAAAAAAAAATCCTTCAGACATTCCCCTTCTCAGCTGACAGAAATCTCACTAATTTTTCTTTACCCCTATTCCCCTAATAATGCAATTTCACCCCATATTCTTCGGTATATATTTTCCATCATTGAACGGACGCAGTTTCGATCTAGTAGTGAAGTGAGGACAACATTCTGCTTGAACGATTATTGTTGCATTTGTGATTTGCAGTCCTGTCTTGCACACCTGTTCTGAGTGAGCTTCCGCAACTTCAGGTATCTCCGTCAGTCAAGGTATCTGCACGAGTTTGTGGCTTATATCCGATCCGTATTCGTAATATTCGTAGTCAAGTAACTGAAACTGTACTTGTTTCAAATGAGCGCGACACAATAGTATCGCAACGCTTGTTTTGCCATCGTTTTCATTTCTTTTTCAGAGCTACTCAGTTTGGGGTTGCACAGCAGATGCACGATAACCGCACCAGAATGGGGAACTGCCTGCCATTGCTGTTCCCAGGTATGCGTCGTACTGATGATCACTCTCAACTAGAAGATATTGCTCAAGGCGGTTCCGGTGCGGATCCTCAAGGAGTTAGTTTTTTATGCACATTTGAGCTGCGATGTATGAAGCTCCATTATGGTTCGTTAGGCTTTGGTGAATTTTTTTTCTGCACGCCTCATCTGCGTCTGATGTTCATCTAGGCATCTTCTGACTTCCCCATGTTTTTC
>JAARMF010000704.1:29111-68826 GCA_022844705.1 Toxascaris leonina | reverse complement strand
GGGGGTGATAAACTAATGCGAATGCAGCTGTACTATTACGTTTAGGAAAGTCTGTTCATTCAGCTCGTTTTGAAGGGGGTGGTTCTAACGTTGTCATTATCAATTCGTCCATTGTAGATAGTGGGACCGAATAAATAGAATCTGTGCAAGCTTACTGCATGAAAAGGATTTTTTGTCTAAAATGTTTTTCGTGTCTGTTCAAGGAGACTTCATGTCGCCTTTCTTTTTCATCTCGTTTACAAAACGTAATGCTGCTTAGCGACAGGTGGATCGGACAATGGATTCCCTGGATTATGTCGGTAGTCAAGAGAGACGCAAATCTCATCGTCGCTACTCGAAAGCAATTCGAAGTCAACAAGAGGAGGATGAGGAGCGGCAGAAGATATTTTTAGAGGCGCTGCATAGCGGAGTCAACAAAAAAGGTTTTGCAGTGCTTCTGTGAATTTTCCACTTGCACTTTGTGATGACACATTAAACCTTAAAAGCAATAGGGGTAAATTCTTGGGTATCGTTGTAGTGATTGTTGATCGATTGGCGCTCCAAACTACTTTGCGCGGTTCGATGTATTTTGTCAAGGATGCAAGAGCGCTGACACCATTTTGCGCTGTTGGCGTTTTGTAAAGTTGGGGATACCGCGTGGAGTGCATGAATTGAGCAGTAAACGCTTTATAGATGCAAAAGTGGGAGGGATGCGTATTTAAAGAGAATGGAACGTCATAAGGGGAGTCTCGTGAGGTAATGAATCATTGGTGGCGATGATGCAGGTGGAAGAAATCATCGCAGTGAGTTCAGCAGGAATGCAGAGAGCATCCCGGTTTGGGGTTCGCCAAAGAATTGGGAAAGTGTAGCCACTATGTATCACCATCGAATATTTCCAGGTGTCGAGAAGGATAAAGAAAAGGCGATGCGCACGGCGGAGTCGATCAAGACCGCATTAGCAAAGGCAAAACAGTTGGCGGCACGTGCATTCAAGGAGGACATCATTGACCAGTTGTCGAGTGCTATCGAAGAACAGCCTCTTTTTGTTGGTTTTTTTTATTAGTGAGGTGGTCAGAACAGCCTCTACAAAAGAATTGCCTTACATTCATAAAATCAGTGAGCATAGGACGTAGATGTAGGTATCGTTTACTGGGAGGGTGATATTAAAGGTGTCCAATATCAGCGATCCTTTCTATTCGCTCTCAGTTTCAAGCTGTGATATTAGTTACAGTAGGCAGTCTCCATCTTTAATTGTAGAATATATACGTCTCACTGAAGGTGGGCGCGTCACTCGAATCTTTGCTCGGGAAGGTTACACACGCATGATAGGTAGTTGCTGTTGCAATATCAGAGCCGCCGTTGCAAGGTCGTTGACGTTTCAGCAACGGGCGACGCTGGCGTTGTACAGGCTAAAGTGTTACACAACGGTTAGTTTAGATTTGGGTTTAACATGACCGCTGCGCAACACTTGGAATTTTGTCACCTCTGCGAGGCAGAATTTCTTTCATCGAATTCCTCTGAATTGGTACTGGACGAGTGATCTCAAAGATATCCAATTTTACCCACTCACTTTTTTGATATTCGAGAGCGAGGCTGGAAAGATCAAATCTATATGTTTGAAGAAGTAAGCTGCCTTAGCTCATTTACTGACTGCCGTTCTTGTTCGTGATCTTTCACTTGCTATGATTATCTCACCGAGAGGAAACTTGCTGTTCTTTCTGTCTCACTGTCACGTAGGCTAAACGGAGGGGAGGGGACGTGGGGTGGGGTTCCAGCAGCTTCCGACTTTTTCGGATGGTATATGTTCGATAGTGGGCTTTTTATTTTAAAAAAGGAAAAAGAGAAAAGGCCCATGCTGGAATTTAAACTCTGCGTTTCGGAACAAGGCTTTCAATTCTCTGTAAACGGGACAGTTCATGCGTTTGGTTGTCACCAGTTGTCACACAGTTACCGTAAATCAGCGAGGTCATTGAACTGTCTAATTGCCTATGGATGATTGGCTACCAGTAGCACTCGACGATATCTTACCTCTAAACCTGCTCCATGTTTTTTTTTCACTGATAACTAGGCTATCGATCACTTGACCTAGTGTTGCGTTTACGAAAATTGTTCTGCGGGAGGAATGCTTCAGGAAGTTGGAAAGCCTAAGTGGGGAAGAAGGGGGATGGAGCGGGGTGGCCTTTCTCGAACGCCGAAAGTGCGGAATTTTTTGCTAGAGAAAATCGCCGAAGGTTGTTATAGAATGGAATCGGTTTTTCTTGAGCCAGGACGAGAGGGGAACGGAGTTTCTCAGAAGTTCCATAAATGTGAGAGGAAATTAGAGGGAGTCATGAGGTCTTACTGTTTTCCATAAAATACTCACACTTTAATATGGGTGAGACAGATTCGTGCAGGCGCTTTTTGTTGGATTGTCTCACCATTCTGGATCGCATGAAAAGATCGAGCAAATAGAAAGGCTAATTTAGCATGCGGGAACGATGCTGGATGCGAGTGCACGTGTTTATTCGTTCCGCGTTGATGTCACACACTCAGAGGCGTGCGACGTTCGTATGAAACTGGGCGACCGTATGTCTTTGATTAATCTGCTTTTTACGTGACAGTTCAGTTGTACATCCATCTGTTCCTGTCTTTGTTGGATGTGGCCAATCACCCTGATTACGAGCGTTGCTCGGGCGTTGTTGGTGGCTTTTGGGCTTGATTGCTTAATAAGTCGCGAGCAAGCAGTTGAACGTAAACGTTGCCATCTATTTCACATACTCGTTTATGCACAGTGTTCGACAGTCGGCTGATATTGTCACTGCCTATGTGGTGAATTAAACTCACTGCTTTCAAGAAGTAAGCTTGCTTTCGAGAATGTTTTGTGCGGTATGAGAATAGGGAGAGCGAGTATTTTTACTTGTGATCTTCCGTCTCCTTGCTTGCAAATGAGGTATGCTACGGAGCTGCTGAAGGGGGTGTGTTCATGGTAGCCTTATGAAACCGGAACTGTATGGAATACAAGCCCTCTCGCCTAAATCGGTTCTTCTTTTTTTCAGTTTCAGTCAGTCTGCTGATTGTCTTAGCAGATCCTGTAGACGGTAAGGTAGGCTCGGAAATAAGGATCTCGCTAAGTGCCGCTTGATGACACCACACAGCACTGGTAGTTGCTGTGACTGAAACCATCTAAGATTGCTGTCATGGGGCGTTTTGTTGTTTAATTAGCGCTCTGAACTGCGATGTAATCTTGGCGTTAAAGCGGCTGCACTGAATCGAGCGAAAGGTGGAGAGAAACAGACGGGGAAACGACAAAATGAGGAGACGATATCCTCTTCGTCAGATAGTTCCGACTTAGACAAAGAATTTGACCGGTTGGAAGATGACGTTGCTAACGCGGAGATGTTGGCGGTGAGAAAGGTAAGAGTGATAATCATTTTCGATCAGAGCTAACTGGTTGGCAGTATAATCTTTCTCAGTATCAGTTTTAGGAATGTGTCGTTTGAAATAGGAGATGTGATTTCACACATCCCTCAAGACTTAGTTCAACTTATCCGTATAACGGCTCTCACTAATACCTTATCCAAGGTTGTATGCCAGAATGCAATAGATCAGCTGTTACTCAACATTTTCATAACTTCTCTTTCATACCGCCTTCAATCTTCAATATCCTCGTCCCGTAGCCATAAATCTCCGCTCAAGTATATGTAGGAGTTGACTTTGAACGCGGTATTAGCACACTATCGGATACAAGTCCTACCTAATATCATTACTCAGCTTCACCTTAAATAAGAAGCCTGTAAATGCTGAATAGGGTAAATTTTGCTTTAATATACGGTGTTTTGAAGCTCGTGGTTGGTGCAAGTGCCCTCATCCATTGTTTGAAGGAAATGAGCCTATGTTCGAATACATGTGGGCATTGAAGAGTTGGAACTGATAAAGGTCGTAAGCCAGTGAGCGGAAATATGGGATGTGTTAAGGATGTCGGTAATAGAAGTGCGAGTATCACGTCCCACTTGTTAAGAGCTTAAGAGCCGTGCCAAGAAAGAAAAGCGATACTGTGGAAGGGATTTTTCAACGGAATATAGCCTTTGTTACTACTATTAAGGAATCCCTTTGGATTTCATTAGTATCGATGTCTATTTGTTCCATATATGAATTCACCTCGTCGCTATCAGCCATCACCCCTCCCCGCCCTTCCTGCTTCCTTTCCTCCGGCGCCATTCTACTTTCATTTTTGCGAGGCTTTCGAAGAGCTGAACTGCTTCCCATATTATCCAATTTCTTTTCTCATTTTAATTCGTATTGTTTTGTTTAATTGCTGTGTAACTCAGAAAGTCTCAGAAAATTTTATTCCTACTCAATGGATGGATGGAAAAAGGCGGGGAGGGAGGACGGTGTATATGGTATTAGAGTGCAACCCACGCAGTTGCGCAGCTGAATCCCGCTGGGCTTCATCAATTCTTTGAACTCCTGTTCATCCTTGCACATGGGCACGTCATACCTGTATTCCTCTTCCTTTCGACTCCCTTCCTCCCCACCACTCCATTTTCTGATTCGATGTTTTCTGCACGGTGATCCAGCTGCCGGATTTCCTTCATCTCGCAGTTTTCTTGTTGTCCTTAAAAGTCACTGCATGACACCCTCAAACTCCAAAACTCTTTGGCCCTTCCAACCGACTGTTCGTGTAGGTATTCGGGTGACAGAGAGCGTCCTGTATGCAGGAGATGCGGTGCGGTCTTTTTTCGTTGGGAAGTTAGCCGTGTTGTATTTCTTCTCAGTTTCTCCAAGACTCACCGAAATGAAATGTCTTTTGCTATTGGCTAATTGAAGTAAAATGCAGTAAAGCGTCAGTCTGCCTGTCGTCGTCAGTTTCTAGCAAAGCGTTGGTTCGCATTCTGTTCCGTTTCATTGCAAAGGCAGTTATGATTATGTTTTGGAGGGACCGTGGTGCTTGGGTAGGCTTCAGGCATTCAGTCATGTGTGTGTTAAGCTATCAGTCCTATACAGGAAGGTCGCAAGAATCGAGGAATCAAGGAAGACTCAGATATGGAAGAGGATGTCTGCGATGAGGCTGTTTCGCGGAGCATGCAGGACGCATTCGACGCCGGTGACCTGCCTACATTTATGGTTGGGCCAGACGCCGACAACGACTCCGATAGTGAGGAGACGACTCTTAGCACAGAGGAACTTATTGAAGAGTACAAGAAGAAGGCGGATAGTACACACGCAATGTGTTTACAGAGACGCAGCAAGGTGTGATCTAGACTATGTGCCTTTTTATTATACGAGTCTTGACCTCCTTCCTTTCTTTACATTTTTTTTCTTTGCTACTGCTATTGAACTGCCTTGTTCTGTTGAGANATGTGAAAGGACCCCTCATGTCTAGATGGTGGGATGGAGGGGTGGGAGGATAGAGGGGATGGAGGGGGGGGGGGGGGGGGCAGAGGGAAAATCATGGTCTCGATGAACAGTTTTGGAGTTAACCAAAGAGACATGTTTTCGCCATTTGCCTCTTGACGCGGTCGTTCAGAAGCACGGCGTTCCTTTACATGAATGCAATACAGAAAGAAACTTTGGGGTTGCTGTCGAAGTGGTGCTGCTTCTTGCTAAAACACTTGATTAATTAAGTTCTTTCTTATTGACCGACGTTGCGTTGTGTCCGCGGTCCCATATTAATTGCAGCAATCTCTTTGTAAAGTACCACTACCCGGTAAGCCTCGCTAATCTCGATACATCGTGTCCAAAGTTTTAACATTAGTTAACGCTTTTGTGTTTTCATGTCAATCAGAACGAGTGTTTCTATGGGCAGAAGAGATCTAATGGCAGCCTTTCTATTGTTAAGATTATTTTGCTAGGAGACAAGAAATTTTAGTGTATAGAGACGGCCCNGTATAGAGAGGGCCCTTCACGAAATTTCTGCCAATTTTTTAAAACAGTTCAGGCAATTTTATGTAATTCTAACAGATATTGGATTAGTCGACTGTTCTCTCCCTCTTCTTATGTCCTCTCTACCTATCTATTGTAATGCAGTGTTTACTATACCCCCCAAAAAACTCAAGCTCTATTATTTTGTTGAAGTCAGCATGACACATTGCGCGTGTATGAGTGTCCTTCGCACATCGCATGTGATCATCAAATCGCAGGTGGCAATGGTGGTTGTTGACGCGAGTGATCTTGATGACCGTGAGGATAGCTCTCAGTTCTGTGGTCATCTATATAGCAAAGCGACGCGTAATTTCGACGAAGGTTCGACGAGTGGTCTGCTGATGCAGAATGTTGCCGTTGGCAAACGTGGAAGGCGTCTGCTTCTACACAATGACCCGCGTTGCCCACCTGACCCGCCACATGAAAAGATCGACGCTGATGACTTGCTTCCTTTTTATGGTTGGTACACCTGTAACTGCTTTCTTTGCGAAGTTTTGTGTGGCGATGACGGTGAGAAGGGTTGAGAATGTTTTCTCTAGGATTTCGATGAACAGTGAATTATTGTCTCGGGCCGAGGCAGTAACAAGGATTGTATAATCTGGAGAGGGAGTTCAATCAGGGAATAGTTGGAGCAAAGCGCAGTAAGGCTGTGGGAACCGGTGATGAGGAAAAGAAAGAGAGGAGGGCGGGTGGTAAAGTGAAGGCAACAGCTTATGTGAAATGACGGTAACATCCATTTGCAGCATTGATGGGCGATATTGAGAAAGCCGAGTCTCCGGAGAATGTGACGATATTTGGTGAAGACGATCCTTCGACTTCGCTCGTCAGCGATCTTACACTACAGGTGCTGCTCACCGACCTGTGGACGTTGCAATGATGATTGTCTCCTTTATCAAATGCTTTTTTATTTGGAAAGGTCATAAAGAAATTAAACCAGGCTAGAGTGATGGGCTGTTGATGTGAACATGTGCAGACGCCAAATGTGATAGACGCTGTTATGCAGGCGCTAGATACTAGGAGTGGAGTGCTTCATTTAGGAATTGTTTTAGTACGAAAGGATTCTTCTTCTTGGGGGAAGGGGTACTTTTGAAACGAAGTGTTGGAAGTCTTTTCCATATGCTTTTAAACAAGTATTCAACAGTCATCGTTTCCCTGGACGGCAAGAAGCGATTCCGAACATTCTTTTTTTTTATCTATGGGCAAGCATTCATGGTACACTTTAAAGCATCCAAACTTTTTTTTCACGGCTCAGAACGTTTTCCTTGAAATTGCTGCCGTTATATGCTTGGAGGCATAGAGCAACCTACTGGGCGCAAGCGAGATGCGAGGCATTTATTTAGGGACGCCTCAGAAATATAGCACCAGACAGCAGCTGCAAATAGCAGGTTGACGGAAAGGCGAACGTTATCTTCACGTGGGGCGAGAGGTAGATATCAAGTCAACGTGTAGCACCATTTGAGATTCGTTCTTCGTTACGCGTAAACTGTCTTTGTTTTGCGCGGACAAATTTATCTTTATCGATACGAATTACCGAGAAGCCGTCACGTAATAACTCTCAGTAGGTCATATCGTCGTTTCCCTGGCTGAAGTACAGTTCGGTCCCAACGTCGTGACTTCCAGTGCCTGCTTACGTGAAGTTGTTAATATGCAGTTAGCTCCCGAACTTTGTTTCGTATTATTGAGGGGCCTCTACTTTTATTTATTCGAAAACTGCGCTACAGAATTATGAACGTATGTGACAAAGCTTCCGCAGCTCTTGAAGCTCTTATTTACCACTACCCTCGAGTTCTTGGCCGATGCAGCTTTCAGCTGGGTTGTTTGGCTGCGAAAGAAATAACTTGGTTCTAACATATGCAGCTGATTTGTCCGTAGTGTTATCCTTGTTTGCTTTTTTGTTTCACTTATACCAGCTCACAGAATCATTCAGACCGTAATAAACGAAGAAAGACGAGACGTCCGCCATAGAGGTGTGTTCGTAGGTAGAGAAGCATGAATTGAATCACGAGAAAACGATCTAAAACTTGCCAGCAGTGCGGGCCGTACTTTTGAATTGCCATGTCACAGAGTGGAGCGCTACAGAGAGCGGAAGAGCCTTAAGGGCTGCTTAGGACAGTTAAATTAACAAACCTCGATTCGTGTTCATATTAAGAATCAAACAACAAGACGGCTTTATCTCCATCACCTCCAACAAATTCGCGTTGCATAGGGCACACGTCGTTTTTATATTCATGAATGTACTGGTGCGGCCACAAAGTACTCCACTGAAAGACTTTGATGCGAAATTGCGAGGTATAAAATTGCATCTAAAACATCGCATCTGTGTTGTTAAATACTATATGTCCCGTTATCAAACTGCACCATCGAAGCTGAACTGTATTATCCGATCTTTTTGCGATTCATGGAGGGAAATAACAAAGGTATTCGTAACGGATAGATGAACAGAACGCTGCCAGCGTTGTGGAGTATGAGTTGAGGCTGTTGCGGACCCCACCATGGAATGCTGGTCATCATAGTTAATGAAGCAGAAGTTCCGTTTGGTGAAATCGTTGATGAGTTAGCGCTTTGACTTTTTTTTTTTTTTTGGATTCAGTTGCTCCAGCGGCTCCATTCCTCCAAGGTTGATTTGCTGATGGCCACAATAGATTACAAAGATGTTTTTAAGATGGATGAGACACGGGCTTTCGCTGGTCTGCATGCCAGCACAACATTCCTGGTGGAGGCGAGTCTGTCAGAGCCAGCACGCGGTGTGCTTATGCGAACTATTAAAGAACTACTCGGGAAGTGTTCTCCGTATTCGCCGAAGGGTGCTCTTATGCTAGGCAGGATGCGATTGCAAAAAAAGTTCGGTATATCGTCGAGAAAGTTCGCGAGGATCTTGGTTTGTTGAAATGATTTTGTACAGAATCTGGGAAGCATTTCGTAAGGGAAGTTGAGGAATATCGATAGAAGCAGAAGGAATTCCTCTAGTGCGAAGCTGAGTGCTGCATATGTTGTAAAAGAATGGATCTTGTAGTGTTTTGAGCAGCATCACCAGCGGTACTATCATTTTTGTGTTAACTGTGTGATGGCCTTCCTAGAATAGAGTAGAATATGATTCTTTTTGCGCTTTTAAATTCATCCAAAATTACAGCCTCTGCTCTCCTTCCCTTGCAAGGGTTCGACGTGCTAACATCAAGAGATACTGAGGCAGCCGATTTTTTCTTGACCATACGAAACCGTTGAATACTCCAATATTCAGCAAGACTCCTATGCGGAGTGTAATTGTCAACTCTTTCCACTCAGCTTTTTCATCGCTATGAAAATTTAGTTTGCGGTTTATCGGTCCCATCGAACAGTTTGACGTTCATTTCCAGCCATCCCATGAAGATCAGCCGATCGAAGAATAAGTGCTATTTATGTAGTCCTATAAGAAGTGCACAAAATGAAGACCATATTTCTTAAAAGGGCCCGCAAAGGAACAAGTAGCTCGAATGGATTCTCCAGTATGCCAGTCTGTTGCTGTTTTAAGTTTATCAAGAAAATGCCTATTGCGGTGGCCATTTAAGGTGCTGGTTTGTAAGCTATTGCTGAAGTGTGTTTGCTAGTCCATATGAATGTGGTACGGGCTGAGCCGTTGATATCGGCGGCGATACTGGATATAACGATTGTGAAGCAAAAGTCCTTGGCATGAAGGCTTTCCACTATCATAAGTCTGCATTACCTATATTTTCTTGACAGGTCATACAGTTTTTCCCACCACCGAATAGTGGGCTAAACTGTGAAGATTTGCCATGTTGTCTTTTGGTGCTTTATTCGCTTTATGTTCCATTGTGCTCTACAGGCGGGTGTTTTTGGGGCTGCAAAAAGCGTTTCCTGATTGTGACATTACAGATCAGCAGCTAAGGACATAGAAAATCTTCGGTAATGACAACGATTTTAGGACAGCTGCCTGAAAGGGATTGAGCCGACACTCTACGGTTCGCTGGCACGCTGCATGCTAACACCGCCTGGAAGCCATTCGTGCTCCTTTTATGCACGCTTGGCCGAAACCGAAAGCTGGATTTCAAACGCTGTGTTGGCCGACGAATTGGAGCTGTTCGAGCAGTGCTTTGACTGGGTCGTCAATCGCATGAGGTTGTTCTTTAGACTATCATTATATTGAGAGATGTGATTGACGTATTTTGCGGTTTGTTTCGACAGGGGTAGGGCTCTCGTAGCGTTTTTCATGATTTCCATGCTTCGAGGATTTTTGCAGGTTTTTTGTATGCAGGTTTATTTTGAGGGAAGCAAACGGTTTACGGATTTTAGAGCGAATTTATATTCGACATAGTAAAGGAATGGCGAATGAGCTGAATATTCGGCAAAATATTCTAATTGTTGCTGTTAGCACGTTCGTGCATTTTATTGTTTTTGGAACTCAGTGCGCTAAGACGCATGGCGGCGAACGGAGGTTGGGGCATTTCAAAACGAGCGGATTATCGAAGAGGATTTTGGGGTGTTCGCAGCCTTTCAAAGGAGACGTAGATGGTGGTGCTACATATGGAGAGGAATGCTTTCAGACGGCTAAATATCGTAGTTCATGTTGTTTTTGAATGGGACGGGCTGTTATTTGTTCCTTTCGAGTCGTTCACCAGTTCGTTGATATAATTGCTTTTATTCTAGCGAGGGCTAACTAGTTGTCAAGCCAAAGGCTGCTGCATAAATACTCCGATCGAGGGAGAAGCCATGGGTGGAATGGGAGGTGAACTCAGCGACAGTTGTGCGTTCTTCACTAATGTTATAGCTGTGCTTGATGAATTGAGGTGGGAAATGATGAAGAATGCCAAACGAGCGGCGATGTTGAAGTCTCTTCCTTGTGAAGATCTCGATTACAATTACTTCTTCGCACGCGTTCTTTGAACATTTATTTTAATCATGAGTAATGTCTTCAGCTGGGGTTATTTACTGATACCATTGTGCCAAATTCGTCTGATATGAAAATTCTTTATTTTTTATGTGCGTCTACTCATACTTCGCCATAATTTCGATGAGCGCTTAGGAAATATCATTCCGCTGTCTTGCGAGTGGGGATCATAGTTTAACTGAATAAGATGCCTCTAATGGCATTCGCCGAGTATGTCTGCGCACGTGCATCTGTGTTATGCCTGTATGTGCTGCTGTGTGACTGCAGTTCGTCTGTAGCTGTTAGATGTGTGTGGATGTAGTTGTAGGACCAAAAATTCTTCAACTGCTTTCTGTACCGCTTGCTATGATAGCTAATGATGCCGCTTTTGCTGATCATTTTTGCAGTCATTCGTATTTTTTTCACAACAACATGTTTCTGAAGGTAGCCGCAGTTATTAGGTAAATAGAGAGCAAAGAAATATGGACCTGTGCTAAACGGTTTGATTTGGCGGACGAGGTCGCCGCTGCTTCCTCATTGAGTCGTGGAAGAAAGCAGTTTGTGGCCCCATTGAAGGATCTTTCTTTTGTTATTAAAGATGCACCGTTAGCTTAAGATGCACTGTTAATGGAAAACTAATTAAGTTTAGATGCGAAGAGAGCGTCTTTTTTCACGAATCAGCTCATGCTGTCAAATCTGTCCATTATTCTGTTTATTGTCGTTGAGTGGGTTCTTAGTTAAAAGTGAAAGGAAACAAGGTGGTGGATACTCCATGCTTTGTTTTGATGAAGTAAACTCTATAGGTCGTCTAATAATTGGAGAAGCCTAGTCGCATGGTGTTTTTCTCTTAGAATAATATATGACGCTCTCTATTGGACGAGAAGAGACTAGGTAAGAGCTTCAGGCACAGCTAACTCAAGAATTGCTGGTCAGAAATATTTTCAATACGTTCGTTTCTTGTATGATCGATGGTTCAGTAAACAATATCGCCCGAAAGCTACAGTAAATTTGTTTTAATTGCAAGCAATTATGTTCCACTATATCTCAGCAGTTTTGTCTGAGTATTAGGGAGCGGGAAGCTAATTATTATTAAGAGAGGAACTTGTCACATTTCTTTTCTGATTGCGCAAATGATCCATGCTATCGTTGGGACACTTTTAGTGATGGTCATTTGAAGGAGGAAGATGGTGGCGCAGAGGAGAACGCCTGTTTTTGGCGGTCTGAGGTGGCGGTTCGTAGCGAAGAAGGCAAAGTAACCGAGGCGGATTATGTGGCTTTGGCTCAGGTGCTCGCCAATTTTGAAGTCGTTAAAGGGGCGAGCCTCTTCACAAGAAAGGGTGGTGCTCTCAATCGTACTTTAGCCGTCATACCCATTTTGACTACGTAAGTGTCTTTTATCTTGATTGCTTTTCTCTTGACTTTTGTGGGAAGGGTGTGCAGAGAAGCGGAATGAACAAAATGCAGGATTTAGAGGGAAAAAACTATGCGCTATCGTGAAAATTCTTAGAGAATGTATTAATAACTCGAGCAGATTGACCTTAGCTACTGTCAGCGCAATGCAGCTAGCAGATGGCTCTCGAAAATGTCCTCGACAAACTTTTTGTTGCTCGGAATAGTCCTATTTAATTCCCTATAGCTAATATCTGCCTACTCATCTTCATTGGCATTTCTTGCATCTCTTCTGTTTCCATCGCAGACTGTTTTCTTCTACGAAATGTTTCCTTTAAGACCGAGAGAAAGAATTCGGCAGTTGGACCTGCAGACAATTCCATCGACATCTGTAACAGCTCAGAGGATCGATGAGGATGAAATGGCGGTGGCTGGAATTTTGCCGGGAATCGGACTTGCAGAGGAGTTTAGCGGAGATTTGGACGATTTGGATGATGGTATGCTAGCGGGTGAAGATGCAACTCCTGCCAATCAATCTGCTGTGGAAGGAGTCCAGGTAAATGTTTGATTCGTGATGTCTTTGCGCTGCAGCTTGCAACACATCACCAAGGATCTTGATATTTACATCGCATAATTTTGATATATTAAGAAAAAAAGGTACCGAACGATCGAATCTCGACAATTTTTTCGTGGTAGCCGTATTTCGTCGTCGCTTTATGTTTTAAGATCCATCAAAGATTATAACATTTCAGAGGTTTCGCGACCGTCATCACAAGTTTCAACACTAAAACATTTTATTCTTCGTATGACGTCAGATTAGAACTTTACTAACCGATGATAGCAAAGCTGCACTTGCCTGTTTTTGGTTCGGAAAGAATGTGAGGGACGTCAGCCATCTTTGGTGGGCTGAGTGGTTTGTCGTAATATCATATCGGTAATACGTACACGTGAATGTTTGTCCGGCTGTTCAGTAGTTTTGACTTGGGAGTCACTTAAGCCACGAGATTTGGTTGACGTAATTGCACAAAAGACGTTGTATTGCGAAAGCGTTCCATTTTTTATAGCTTTGAGCGAATAGTAATTACAAATTTGACAGTGGATAAGATCTGCATTATTTTGCGGCCGGTCGGATTCGCATTGTGCACACCGTGATTGGAGGGCAAGTATATGTTTTGAAGAACATCATTCTTCATTCAATCGGCTAGGTGACTTGAAATGAGAAGGCCTTATTCCGTATATTTTGATGTGGTTTGCAGCAAGGCATGAAAGTGGTAGGTAGCAGTGGTGAGCGCGGCGCTGAAGCACATGCACTGCTAACACATTTGGCGCATATGACTTTTGTGCTGTCGGTGATTTTTTCATTTTGTGCAGTGTTAGTTGGGAACATTAGACGGGTAATCACATCCGTTGACCACCTCTTCATGCCGACTGTATTGGTACTTTTTTTTCGTGACACTTCTGACTAGCTGCTTTTTTTGATGCCCGCGAGGTTGTGCTGTGTGGCGTTGCGTATATCGGTGTCGGAAGATATAGTGCTTGAGGTGCATAGGTCAAAAATTGAACAAATTGCTCGCAGCAGCGTCTACGATTGGGAGCAACCTGACTACGACAGAAGTTTCGCAGTTGCCATTGCAGCGCTAGCAGTAATATCCTTGAGGGGAACTCAACTGGTGATAAAGCGATAATGGTAAGAGCAACGCACTGACTGTAGTAACAACTTTTGATGCAATTCTGTTTCGTAGTCACTGAGTTGTTTTGTTATCTTTGTGCCATGCTGTTTGTCGCCTTATATAATGCGTACTTTATGTTGTTTATCACCAAGGGAACCGAAAATTTCCCATTTCGAACTGATTTTCAACTTGTAACTGGTTGCCTGTGCATGCCGAGCTCTCTTAAGTTTTGAACTTCTATGTTCAGGCACTGACACCTAAGGAAAATGCATCAGCGATAGCAGATCCCGAAGTGATTGCTGCTGATGGTGCGAGTCCAAGGACAGCAGTTGGCGATTTGCATTTCCTCGATGAGAATGCCCTACTGCAAACAGTCTCATCGCTTATTTCAGATGAGGCACATTGGAAGGCGAAACCAACTGTGGAAACAAGTACGAGTTTGTATCGCTCTTTTTTTGACTTATTCCCTAGCGACGTGATTTTAGCATGGTCTGGGGATAGGGGAGAACATTTGATTATTCGCCGTAACGATAGCCTCTCGGGAAAGATGCCTATGATGTCCCTTGGGATGAGTTCAAGGAGGTAGTATGAAATAGGGAAGGGGGGGGGGGGGGGCGGATTAAAGAAGGGTTGAACGTTTTTGAGTGCAGTGTATTTTGCAGCCAACGTGACGCAGAAGCAGGTTGAGGCTGAAGCGAAGAAGAAGGAGCGCGCAAAGGTTTTTTATTTTGATTCATTCTGGAGGCCTAAGGTGGGAAGAGCAAATCTTGAGCATACTGTATTGTTTCTTGTTTGATGCTCGGATGTGCTGAATCCTGTCAGATCCGAATTTCAGCTCAGTCCATAACCTCAGTTGCCAGATTGATTCTGCGCTTCAAGATAAGTGTGAAGGCGTTGGGAGTTGTATCGTGTATAAGCAAGCCAGTTCATACCAGTCCGACTACTTCGGTCTCTAGAGTGGTGACTCTTCTGGCAGTTTCTTATCGCGTTATTGGTTGATGCTGTTACTCGCTGCCATAACTCAAATCGTCCCCGTTTCCACAACCCATCGTGTTTCTTCGCCTCTATCAAAGAAACTCGCGAATTTCAATGAGTTCTTTCCGAAATTGGTGCAAAAAATTGTTCTTTTGTGAACGACGATTTATTTGAGCCAATATATAGTGTCATATGATAGTAATAATGTCCGCAATGTAATAGGATGTTTACTTGGAATGCATGTCGTACTATTGAGTTGTTGAAGAACTACCAATACGTATGAGGTTATTGCTATCACTTTTGCGTTTTCTTCAATTTGGACAATCAGAGAAAGCCTTTTAGCGATGAGAGCAGTTGTTGTTCAGGAGAGGAAAGAGCAGAGAGCGAAAAAGTTATTCGAATGGAGTGACGAGGATGATATGCCACTAAGCGCTTTACGTGATCGCATGGCCCAGGCGAAGCGTCCATCAACGTTGTGTCGTTCCGAAGATGAGCTCTTGACCGCTGCATCGTCACGGAAGATCTCAATGCAGCTATATATGCCACATCATTTCTGCAAATTATCGCACATATTCATTGTAAGCTGTTCAATTCTGTGAACTCAAGATGTGCTACGATGCCTTTACACCAGAGCAGAGACACGTCACACTTCATAATGTCCGACCTCGAATTACGAGGAGTGACTGTTTGTGGGGAATGGGAATTATGTGATAGGCAACAGGGAGGGCTCATTGCATATGCCAATAAATTTGTTTTAATTTGTGGCTATGGCGAAAGAAAAGACCACGTATTGTGATTGCGATGATAAGAACGTTGTTCGTTAATTCAGCACTCCACGTCTGCTTCCTCTTCCCTGAGAAATTTCAGAGCTTTGGCAGTCTTAAATTGCTCGTCCCCTACTGTTTCCTTTCCGGTTTCATGTTTATGCATTACTGCACTGTCATACAACTTTCCGGATCCTGTCCGAACCGTGATGACTTGTTCCTCGCAGCCAACGTCTCAATTAAGTGGGAGAGGGCTGTAGGAATTATCTCTTCGCTCAGTCGAAAACATTGAAGGGCCGCGTCTCCTTCTCAGCAAAAAGAGAAAAGAGGAAGCAGAGAACGGATTCAACATAAAATCCCTGTGGTCGAAGAATGTCATGTACCTTGGTACAGCTTTATTACGAATAAATGGTACATTCCGCTCGGGAAGTGTTAATGTGTAAAATTCTTTGAAAGGGCGAGTGGGGTAAGCTGCGTATCGATAAAGCATCGTCGGCACCTTTGGAGACTCCTCGCGAAGATCGATGGATTGATAGCGTCGTCCGTGATATGCAAACGAATGATCAGCCCGCTGCCGGCAAATCGTTCGTGGCCATCTTATTTTACTGGATGCTTCAGAATGAAGTTAGTGCACGAGGTGATAGTAGTGCATTGCAATAGGGGACTATTGGGCCTACTCCTCAGTCATTCAGAACGGTGTTTTCTACTATTCGGCGACAGAATCTTGCCAGATTTGATGAGGCGGCTAAGCATAATTTCGAGGAAGAAGATTGTTATTTTGGGATGCAATGGTGGTCAGCATTTAATTAAAACTGAAGATAATTCTTGTGAAAAAGTAATGGTATGGTGAGGTGGGGTGCCGCATGTGAGCAAATGACGACTTTCCAAGACTAGATAGTACATCAGACTTTTATTCTTTGACTTTTGTTGTGCCCAACTTCTTCATGTTGTTGTCTTGGATTTGGTTTGGCACCCATACTTGTACTCATATTTCGGAGAATATCGAATTTTCGACGATTCATGGGTCGAGGTTTAACGGTGCGTTGAGATGTTTCAAAGCGAACGAGCGGAACAAAGATAGAATTGGCTGCCATCCATTCAAGTTTCATTGATTCTTACTGAGAGTGAAGAAAACGATTTCGGTCAAGAAGCGTTGCAGGATGGAGGTTATCAGCCGCGATAGTGGTGCCACTATTTCTGCCTTCCATGGACGACATCATATTCCCATCTTTGTTTCCCTTTTGTTTGTATATGCTTGCTGACTTTTGCACTATCCGGCTCGTTTCTGACCGAACGTGCGACGTATTTTTAGGTTCATGGAATTCTTTTCCATTTTCAACGGATATTTCAATAGCGCAGATGAACGGAACGTTCGTGCTGGGTCTGAGCCGTGTTTAGGTGGCTCTTCGGGAGACTTTTTCGAGGGGGATATTCCGACAGAGGACGACGATGATCTTGATAATGTTTGCTTTTTTGATCTATAGACTGCACGACGCTTTTACTGTGAGCGCAGCTGATAATCACAAGTTTCACGCTCTTTTGCGCATAAAAAGGTGGGGTGATTTCGAAATTGCTCGCAGCCGTGCTTGCGTAGATGTGCTCTGAGTGTTTTCACTCACTAGGCCAATCAAGAAGAGTGAAGAAGCGTTGGACTCTTCTCCACTGGAAAAAGCGTTCGTTTTATCCTCAGAGTTGTAGGATTACAGTGGAATCCTCCCTTTTTATCACTATTCCAGGTTTATCCTCCACTTTCCGGAACATTCGCTGAGTCATTAACTGCCTCAAACTTGTTTAAATTGTAGTGCGCTATAGCCCCGTTCTTGCTCTTGTGTATGTGTTTGAAAAGAGCTTTTGCGTCTTGTGACCTGCTGGAGATTGAAGAAGCAGCTTCAGAACTGCTTGCGGCGGTGCCCAGCTCAGCACATCTTAGTGTTTTGTACCACAATATTTGCGGTCGCAATGCTCAGATTCACTAGTTGCTGATCGGGTATGGAATGTAAGCAGCTTGCGATTTTCTTCGCCTACGCATCTGCTCGCGACTGTAAGTACCGCAAGTGCTGTACTCTCAACACGCTGCATTTCACCTTTCTGACCCCTTCTCTCAATTTTATCTAAGGCATTTCATGGTCATTCGTGATTATTACAGAGTGGGCAGGAAGGGAAGAAAATGAGGACGATTGCATATGATACTTGATGGGTTTGTGTGAACTTCTTGTTATTCTTATGGATTTTTCGCATATTTATGATGTCGTCGCTAAATTTCTCTTTAGGTTGTGAATCTTTAGGTATCGAGTGCAAGGTTTTGAACGCATAGGTTTTGAACACCTGAGGTAGCCAAGGCACACCTTGGCTTTATTGCATTACTATTTCTATCACAATTGTCACATGAATTGAATGACAATTGTCGCGCACTAAATAATCAGTGTTTCGGGTTCGTTTTAGGCCAACACTTCCCCGAATAAGCTACCGGCCTCCGTGCTTGATCGAAACAACAGAAGCTTCTTTTCTGAGGCGGATTCGGATGTAGAGGATGCTGAGGTAATTTTTACTGAAGTCAGCTCATCTGATGCGTTAGCAGGTAGGATAAGTGGAGCATTATGAGTGGATTTCGACTGAGCATCGAAATGGTGTGCTTTTTGTATAAGCTGCTTGGCATCCTTTGTCAATATCTTATCATGGAGTCGTTTCCGCGATGAGGGCAGAGGTTTAGTTAACTTTCAGCGGTAGCGGAGCAGTGGTTCGCAGACCGCTGAGATGAGCGGCGCGAATGTGCTAGCGATTATTACACACCCCAAACTCCTCGTGTACACTGCATGTGAAGTAGTTTTAAATTGGCTTTCAGATGTTTGGTGTGAAATATTCGATAAGGCAGCGAAGAATCAACGCACCTGCAGTAAAGCGTGCCATCGGTACCGTTCTCTCGAACAAGGAGGTGCATTTATATCCGTCTTCAGCGACACCGCTGTTTTTAAGCCTATGTGGTATAGCAGCTTTGAAAGTGGTGTTGACCATTGCTTTTAGATTTCGCGGGCGAATGCATACCTTCAGTTGGTGTGACGCTATCGCGATACACACACGCGTGCTCACTGACACAGGTTTCATGCTGAGATACCAATGCCAGTTACAGTTTTGCAAAAACTAAGGAAATTGGGGTCTATGGTCGAAGGTCTGCGACTGCCTTCAATGTGACACTCATTTGAGTGGAGAAGGCTACAGTGAGTGCAACAAGACATGGTCGGATTTCACCCCTCTCCCCTCCTTCCTCCAGTAGCTGCTGTGAGGACAACAATGGCGGGCCTCTTTGTATAGGAGTTTTACTTTCTGTTTGAGAGGTGGACAAAATTCGTTTACAACCGTGACATCGGGGCAGGCAACCACAACAATCGGTAGTTTGATAGTTTTTGAAAAACATACGGGTTCGTATGGATTAGTGCATAACGCCACGAGAGGGACCGAGTGCAATTGAAAACAGCTTGCTTGGTGAGGCTCACACTTGAGATTTATTTACAGGAAGGTTCAGCAATGGCGATCCACCTTGAAAAGAGACATCCTGCAACTGTTGTTTTCCCAAGCTTGCTATGTGTTGCTTGGGTTTTCAAGCGTGTGAAACGTAGGATGGGGCAACAATTGGCCGAAATAAGTGTTCAGAAGAAGTGAGAACAAGCTAGTTAGCAGAAAACTGGATAAGGAAGAAGTTGGAGGGAGGTTCCAGGAAGTGTCGAGATATGTTAAGAGCACATTTTTGAACGTTTATCAACAAGTGCATTTTTAAAGGTGATTGCGACAAATGATGCGCATGTGAAAACATGTGTGAGAATCTGTTAAGCGCAGTGATACGAAGACGGCGACGGATAGAATATTTTTTCCGTATATCCAGCTAATGTAGTCCATCTCCATACGCATGACCTAATTGCAGGAGTAGTGAAGGACCAGTCGAACTATGCACAGACGCCGAGTTCCGCATTTTTGTCAATCCAGCCCAAGTTTTCGGTATTGGCTGGTTCGAAGTATTCAGGCCTAAAAATATGCCCCTCCTCACGGAATGACTATTCTTCACCATTGATTGCAATGCTGGCATTTATTTTCATCTCTCCTTGGTTATAGTGGGCCGCTAGGGGGAAGGGAGCAGTTCCGAAATTCTTCACGCACTAACGCTTGGAGAAAGGAAGTGCTCCGCACTTTACCTGTGGGCGCGAGGAAGTTCTCTCATAAACAGTTTATTAGATAGCTGCTTGTATTTTATGAGAAGAGAATCTGCGAAAGCAGGTGGAGAAGTAGTTGCTTGTGGAAATATGTTGGCTTGCAGCCTTAAACGTCAGATTGGAAATTGGAGAGCAGTCGTCAAGTTGAGAATTCCACCAAAAGAGCTTGTGCGGAAAAATCTAAAGCCAGTAGGTGATAGAGAGTAGTTCAGACTGGCTTTGCTTTGCTCAGTTTCACTTCCCGAAATCACTGAGTGACATGAGACAGCTTCAGGTTTTTGTAGGTTTAACGGGAATGAACGTTGCAGCTAGATGCGGACATGTTGAACGTGCAGTTGCAATTAGCACGTCGATTGAAGCTGGACGAGACAGTTAAGTTAGGCGACCGTGATGTCAGTATAGTTAGCGAGAGCGATAGTCTGGACCCATCGCTGGGAGAGTCTCGAAGCAACGGACTACTGGATATGAGTACCGAAGAAGAGGAACTTCAAATACGAGAGGAGAAGGTGGGCACTGCTTGCGTTGTTTGCTCGAATATCATATGCATAGAATTGAAAGAGGAGAAGAGGGAACTAGAAAAATGTATGGTCGAGCAGCTTGGACTGCTGTTCGTGATACGGTGTGTAGCTGGTCTCTATGACTTCAGTTTCGTTAACGGAGGGAGAAGAGTGGAGAAACATGCGTTATGAAGAATTGCCGTTGTAATGGTGTTTGTGCCTGTGGGCAGCTTGCTTTTTACTGTTTTCTTGATCCAGAGAGCGGATTGATGAAAACTGAGGTGTTCAGTTTGTTAGAAGCCGAGTGGCTTTTGCAGTTCAGTGAACGAGTGAGGGAGATCGCAAGGTTGTTTGATTTCTGACATTTTGAAATAGCTGGGATGATTTGCCCGAACTCGTGCGATATATAGCTCTCCTGCTAACCGAAAGTTTGGGTGAGAGTAGTTTCTGTTCTTTTATTTTTATTTCTTGTTGCTTCACCGCCAGCGTGGATTGGGTGACCAATAAAACAATTTCGCAACGAGTCGTTTTGCTTTCTTGTTCTATTAGTAGCCAGTTTGGCAGAGCAGCGTAAAGAGTTGTAGAATATGGTCGTTCGGAGTCTATGAAACTACATTTTTGATCGTCACGAGGAATGTCAACAGAAAGACGTGCGGGATTGTTTCAGGCGTGAGTATGATATGGGAAGGGGGGAGGGTTTGAAGAAATGGTTATCCATCAATCTTTGATCGAAATATTCCAGATTTTTTTGCACAGAATGGTCGTACAAAAAAAGAGGGATTCATGAACAGAGCTTTCACAGAATTGCGGTTGGGCCCTCCGCATCGTCCCATCGATATATCCATCTTTGCCATCCTCTCTCCCTCCTCCACTCCCCGCCCCCCTCCTTATCCCCCACTTTCCTTCGCTAGTCCCTCAAAAAATGCGGCTGTAGCCAGCAAGGGCCGGACCGCCAATTTGATTATATATACTTGGGAAAGCTGTAGCGACTGAGTACACTTTAATGTTGAATGCTTAGGAGATGGGCGAAGATCCGACGTGTGAGCTGCACAAGGGCGATGTTAAGGTGTCGAATGTCATGCTGTGTGGCAGGCATACGTTCTCATCGCTACTTGTGCGTGTGCCTGACTATTTGACAGGGAGGACGGCAAACGATCTCAACCCGATAAATGCTTTCTCAGTGCTATTGCACATGTGCAACGAAAACGTATGTATCAACTTCTGTAGATGGATTGCACTCACTGTTTGGCATGGCGCAGGTAGCTGAGCTGTTGATCAGTGAAGCGAAATTTGTCTAGTGGAGTCAGTTTTCCGAGAGCAGATGTTGATTGAATGGCCTACGGGACGCCAACGATTACCTCCACGGATGAGTGATCTTGAACCGTTTACTGCATAGATTTACCTACTCGTTGTATTGTCTTTTTTTGTTTTTCTTTTTTTTGCAAAGAACTGTTTAGAACTGGCCAGCGAAGTTTGATGTGCTATCGAAATTGGGACACCGATAACTAGAGCCAAGGAAGCGTTGGCATTGTGGGGATAGAAGTTGCTGCATGGTCGACGATGAAGACAGTTGCCTCAAAGACAGTGACTAGTGAGGGTCGCCGCAATGATATTACCCTGCCACAAAACGTCATACTCTCCTTACCGTACTTGTGTTTGTATCACGTACAGCTCAGTATTGCGCTACGTCTTAATTGGGAGTATATTATGAGCGCAGTACAGCTCGGTTGTAGGAGGATGGTAAAAGGACAGTATTGTGCCCGATTTGGAGAGCGCTGATCAAATTCTTTGAGTAAGTTTTCCCAGAAGGAAGTTACAAAGTGTGCTGCCATGGAAGAACTGGATAGAATGTTGGTGTTGCAGCGTCAGGGTTGAGTTCCATGAGAGACCAATTTTCAGGAGGAGGACTGTGTGCCATAGTTTCTTGCACAAACGCTTTCGCTGATTGTTCACGGCATTTGCTTTTGAAATGTGCACGGTTGCGAAACGAGTTTTAAAATAGCATTTGTTTAGAATCTGGAGCTGGCTCAGCGTCGCGACAACAACAATATGGTATTGCCCTCTGGAATGGATGACTTCACGATTTTGCTGTCGCGGAGGAACAAGAGGAAACATCAGTGACCACTTGGTCGCAATCTGCTTGAACGTTTTTGTTAGTACATTCCCTCAAACAGTGTCCCCTTGTACGTTGTTGATCTCGTTTCACATTGTTGGTGTATTTTAACTTGTGATCTCTGTGCTGTATCCGTTTTTCGTTACTCTCTTCCATCGTTCACTGGGTTGTAAGACAGCGGAACGGCGCTGCATTGTGCACTCCAGTGGAAAGTTTGTATTTATTGGGTGCGACTTGCGCATGTATGGAGAGGGAGGCGGCTGTTGTTTGAAAAGTCGTTTGTATCCCCCATTCGCCAGTCGCCAATCATCCCCCATTCAATTGCACTCCGCAACGAACGGCGTTGTAGCACTTCTTGTGGTTCATTTAATTCACCGCTGAACATCATCTGGCATCCGTCACAATTTTTAGCGACACGGGACGGAGGATCGAGGGGGAGGGCGAAGGGAGTTGGTTGTGAATATATCCATTTTGGTCGAAACATCATTTTAGTTACTGAAAAGTTTTTGAACGAGCGGAAGGGGTGAACCCTTGAATATTCGGGCCTATTTATATTTGTTTGAGTGTAAATGATGTTAGAAATGTTTTGTGACGTTGTGTTTTCTAAGTATCGTTTGATGCAGTTTGAACTGAACAGAACATTGCCTCAGACATGGTCCTCGTGTGGTTCGGTTTCTGTCGTGCAGGGCATTTTGTGTAGATTCAATGGTTTATGTGCTGCATGGGTTTATTGCTACGTTTGAAGAGGGACTGAAGCCATCTTTGATGTTCTGTCTCCAACATGGTGTTCAATAGACCCGGAGGTGCACTATGTTGCAGTTGCGTCACATACTTGGCGATGTCTGTTTCGTTTTTGCTGCTCATCAAATAGCATTTTTTGACTATCCTCTTTGAATTTATTGAAAAGTGCAGCTGATGAAGCCGTTGCTCGAAGCGTTCGAAAGGGTAATTTTCAATGGAAAATACCCGATTGTTTATGTGTAATCGCCATCGCATGTTTCCGTCGATTTTCTATTTCTCTGTAATGTATGGGGCACATGCAGTGTACGTTGTACCTGTTAAAGTATTTTATTCTTTGAACGCAAACAGATGGAACCATTCGTTGAATCTAAAGCCCTGATTTCGCACTAATTGAGTGCGACCACAGTCGCTTACCACATATTTCGAACTGTACTCTAATGTGACAGACGAGCCGACACTTCACCCTTCTCAAAAAGTTCCGGATATGCAATCGAGGGGTCTCGCTGGAGGTGATGTGGCAAGTATTGACATGAGCTGCTATCAGAGTGCAAAGGTTGAGGGACCGAATGGGACAATCAGAAAACATTCGGCTAAAATAAGGCTGATTGAAGCGGATGGCATCGTCAATTAGCTTAATTAGCTCGCTGAGGCTTGTCAGTTAGGCGTGCGACCATCATGTTTTGATTTGTGCCTCGAGCCCAGCGGTTATACACAGGGATTTAATGCCTGTAAAACCCCCTGACAAGCTTCTTAAATACCTGCAGCTTCGATATTTTGCAAGTGTTATGCCTACTATCATACAAAGGGCGAAGTCGCGGGATACGACGTATCACCAGCAGGCTTCCGACATGGTTCGACGTCTCTCTTCTACTTGCTCTGCGAAGTTCATCACATGGCGATGGAGAAGGGAAGGGGGGGGGGGGGGGTTGGTTAACTGATTTCGACAGTGTGGTTTATGGGGTGTTGCGTCTTCAGTGAGGAGAGGGATGACACTTCTGTTGTCGAGGTCGTGTGTGACGCTGACGAAGCGAAGATCACAGAGAACTTCATTAAGGAGCAGCGCACACCCCTGAAGACGACCACTGACAAGACTGACTTGCGATCGCTGGAAGTCGTATTTATACTCCAGTGAATCAGAGAAGGAATGTGAGATTTTTTTTTCATGAGCCATAATTTTTACATNACCCTTCCACCGCATCGAGCTGAGCGGTAGGAAACCGACCGCTCAGTAGCCGCCCAACGACATCGACAACCACATTAAACATAGGGAAACAAATGTTTTTACCTATACATGACATGGGCAGTTTTCACTGTCCGATCTTTTGCTGTCGGCGATCGGACGTTTCAGTCTGTGAGGTTGCATGGGAGTCCTAAATATTTTGGTTGCTTTCTATAAAGCAGGGCCAAAGCTTTCGGTTCCTCAAGATCCGCACCGTTCAGATCAGTTTACTGGTCCACACGTTTCCTTGACACAAAGAGAAGGCATCATTGGTAGTGTAGTCTATGGGGGGTTGATGGTGCCCTCTACTGCTCTCTATATCTGGACAAGTTTGGTCATGTCCTCGCCCCTCCTGAAGGCTGCGACCTGTTTATGCGCTTCGAGCAGTTCGGATTCAACACGTGAAGCTCCGAAACATTGTGCATTGAAACACTGCGCATTGCAAGATACAAGCGTCGGCGGGGGAGTAATCGTGCTATCATGTGTTAGCACGCCATTTTTAGTTTCCGAGGTATCGGGTTTGACCATTCACCTAAGAAAAAGACTAAGACATGGCGCAAGTCCAGCTAGTGCACCATATATGAGGGGAGTTTATGGTTATTTGATGGAGAGTCTCTCCGAGTGGCTTGTTTCATAGCAGCAGAATTCCTCTTTGAAACTCCAGGCTACGATACTTTGCAACATTACGTCTCTCGGCGACTACTTAGGCAGCCGTGGTGGGGGTGTCGGCGACCTGTCGTACCGAATAGGAGCTACAACCCCTCTGATTTGTACGCGGACCCGATCGTAACGAATGATTCAGCGCTTCGGGAGAAAGGGGCGACCTCACCTATGCTATTTCCTGCACGGGAAAAGTCGGACAGAGAGATGCTTAAGTTTAAACGACGAAAATTTCCATTAAGTTATTTTCAGTTCAGTCACATCACTCAGCTCTCATACACTAGTGAGAGTTAACTTTGAAACAGTTATGATCAGTGAAACAGATATTGCTCACATCTCTTCTTCCTAGCAAGCAGACTCATACGATTGAATTCACATGGTGGTACTGTCTACACAATGATTCCACTGGGGGGACAAGTGAGGATACGTCCCAAGAGGAGACGCATAATAAGCGTATTGACATTTCGATCGGCCTGGCCAATCACTTTCCGTAGAACTCTTCCAACACCTTGTTTTGCGCCGGAATTGGTCAGTTCCACAAGCTCGTATGCCAGGAAATGCGCTTTTGGTCCTACGCAACCGATATGTAGCTCAATCAGCACACGTCAGCCTCGAGCGCTGAAGGCGACGCCACGTTCCATCACCGCAGTCTCTTAGCACCACTTTCATCACCGCGTTTCATTGCGATTAAAATCACTTCCACTGCAATAGTTATCTACATTTTTATGCACTTTTTCGCAAATTTTGGCGAAAGCATTCGTGAGCTCGATATAATCATACGCGTTTAGGTGCTTTTGGCTATCCCCTCGGTAATTTCGAGTAGCGAATTATCGACGCTAGATCCACGGAATCCGATAGATGTAATGGCCATTCGAAGGTTATCTCCGGAGAAATGTGTTCATTGGAACAACGAAATTTATCACACATATGCTGATTTGCTAATTTGCTTCAGTATGCGCAATGTTGAAATAAACTTGACCTTGAACCCACGGAAGGGCTCCGGATGTTGAAGGTGCTATGCAGCATATGCAAAGGTTTTTGTACAACCGTTCAGGCACAGACAGACAGCGTGCTTATTTAAGTTGTTTTGTATTGTAGAAAAGCATGTTTCAAGCACTGTCACTACTTTAAACGTCTTATTTATTCGGTCGATGAAACTACAAAAAACACTTATCGTGCTTCATCACAACTGAGTTTGTTCTGTTGTTCTACTAGGAAAGCTTCACTCTGCACATCTCTAAGGAATAAAGTATTTGAATAAACGACCAGAGTGTCACACCGCACCGACGGAATCCACCTGCTCATTCACAACTGAGGGTGAAGCAAGTGATCAAAGGGAAAAATGCGGTTGCGCAGAATGGCGAATATGCACCGATAACGTCTGCTGTATACGCTAAAGAAGTCAGGCGAGATCCCTGAAGCGTCCAGGCTGCTCAGCAAATTTCGGAATTCTGTTCCCAATCTCCAGTGGAGTTTATTCGACACTACTCCTCTGGAAAATCTCAACCTGACTCCTCGGCTTAATAGTCACACTCTAGATATCATTTGAGGCAAAGCACGAATAGTAAATTGCAAGAAGTAGCAGTAACCTTGTCAATTACCACGCTTCCGAATATTACCAAGATGATAACAGGTACGAAAGTTTGCACAGCACCAACAAATTGCCATGGGTTCAACCCTTCCGTTCGTTCGAAATAGTTTAGAGGAAGATTTCTAGTCGGAAAACATGCCAACGTTTCCATCTGGAAAAAAACGAATGGGCATGTGCCTCATTTCGCCAGCCTTCGAAACTTTTGCTCGCATCAGAACGTTCCTACGATGTTTCCTCAAAAGCATTGCGTATCTCCGTATACAAAGCAAGGAAACGGAATTCTACCTCAGTGTAAAATCGTCATAAACAGAAAATCAATGCAACGCACCAATCGCTTTAGGCACCTGGCTAATACACCTTTCGAAAACTTCCAGAACCGCCTTCTGGAGCTGTTCGTGGCTCATGCTGTCGCTCGATTGGATGCGATTGCTCTGTGCCAAAAGAATCGCGTCGTGGGCTCAGCCACTTCGTCTATTACGTAGAACGACGAAAAGGACCACTTCGCGAACGGGGTTATAGGTTAACTGCTTGCTCTTAGGAAGAGGCAAATGGTACTTCCGTGGAGTGGGATGAGAATCGTGGGGTACTTGTGAACCGACTCAATGTAGTTTAGGAGCGCATAGCACACGCTTAGCATTTCCATGTAAGGCATGTGGAAAGAACAGCTACGATCAATAAGTTTTTAGCATTTGAAGAATCAATCTCTGCACAATGATAGCAAAGGTGAACTTCTTTGGATCCCTCCGCACGGCAGAATCGGCATCGTTTCTCCCCCCGTCGAATGAATACACCTCGTGTTGCTCCGTTTAAGCTGAACAACTCAGAAGATGGACATTTCCTCGAATACCAAATTTGTCATTCAGTTCTGTTGCACTGTCATCTCTGAGCAAACTGAGGGGTCAATAAATGGACGAGACGAAAATTACTCTCAAAATTCCTTTTACGATCGAAAAACCCGTATTTTTGGGATACCATATGTCACCCATCATTCATCGGTGCGGCCTACCCCAAACATCGCCACCGAGATCTCGCCGATTAATCTTGCCTTTATTTAGAAAACGAAATTCCGGAGTAAGGAGGAACCGAAATCCAGGTCCTTTCGAAATTTTGAAAGTCGAGATTTCAGGGATTCCGGCTTATGGAATCGAGACGAGGAGTATATAACCGATTCAGATCGGCCATGAATCGCCTAATACAGTGTTAGATATAAGATCGAATAAGGCAAACTACAAAGAAGTCTTTTAACTCATTGCCGAAAACACGGCTCCATACATGCCGAACTTTCCTATACAAACTGTACTTGAAGAAATGAGGAAAGAATAATGTCGTGCAAAGAAGGGAATAACAAATGATACACCTTTTTGGGGAGAAGTAGTGGAATTTACGTTTTAGCTTCACTGAAGAAGAGGGGAAAGGTATTTGATGGATATTTAGGGCTTATTTCAGGACTTGTCTGGGGCTCAGCAGGTGCCCGGCTAGCTCCATTTAACCCATATAAGAGAGGCTGCCTCCTCGCGTAGACTTGTACAACATTCAGCTGATTGCTGTTCATACTCACTATTCCTACATAACGGAAGAAAATCTATCAGTAGAAGAAAGCAAACGTTTGAGAAACATTGAAGGCCTTGAAATTGAAACGGCAGCACCGAGCCCCATTCAACAGTCGTCGTAGGCACGTGAGCTGAATCCACCTTCACTGCCGTTTTTGGTCACCCATATGTGTCTTGTATGTGCGGCTGTCACGCTAGTGCACGTTCCCGCTTTGCTCACTTTTGCGTACTCTGTTACTGCTGAATACCATTTTTCAGAGTTCACGTCATATCTACCGAAGCACTTTATAGACCGCCTGAAAGGTCGTTGAATAGCGGATCGAAAGGATTGAGCGGATCTCAATAAAGCATGCAAACTTTTTACTTTCAATTGTACCGCACTGTCACACCTATATCGTCGCCTACGGCTTGGTATGAATAGCGGATTATTCTTAGCCGCCAAGTGCGAAAACTCATCAGAGATTAGTTATTGCAAGGAAATAAAATCAGAGTTGTCACGTTGCCCACAACATTACACCGTCACCCATACCTTTTGTGAAATTTTATGCATTATACTTCCAGTTGTCTGCAGTTGTTTGAAAATTTTGAATCACGTAAAGTGACGATATTTGCAGGGCCCTCCTTTGGTTCAATAGAGATGGAAGGAATACTGCAAGTGTGTAGGACACACATTTTTACATTTGGCAACTTGTCTACAGTTTGTAAAAAAGTGGAACGGGTAATTGAGAACGGCAAAATTTGTTGTAATAGAGAACATTCTCGCCAATGTGATGTTTTTAGCTGCCATTATTGCTTCTGAGGTGATATTTGAAAGGTTCCAAGAAACAGAAGACCTTTCTTTTTCATAAAATAATCGAGAAGAACAAGTAGCACGGACAAATAGACTACTTATAAGTAATGAGGCCGGAAAATCTTAATTGAGTTTATTTTTCGCAGCATAGTGAAAGACAGTTGACGTCTTTAGACCAACACAACACAGACGTTTCGCGTATGGAATGCTCGCTCCCAATTGAGAGAATGTGGCATTTAACTTTTGTCATTTCGACTTCGCTTTTGTTCATCGGGTGTGTGCACGTCCGCCTTCTCCGCGCGAACGCGGTTAGAAGCACCAAAAGAGCGTTCAAGTACTGGTCAAACTGGCCGCTGACCGTTTCCGTTATTTCTTATGAACTTATTTTCTTCCAGTTCATTCTAACTTGCCCAGCCACACTTTTATCATAAGCTCAAAAAGGGCTTGTATTTTCGCTTCTTTTATATCAAACGCTCTGATTATTCAACTTTTATAAGAATGCTGATGTTCGTTTATGAGGCAATCTGAAAGTAACCTTATCTTCTAACAATTAGAGGTGACTGAATCCCGGTTTGGTCTCCCGCTAGCATATATCTCACCCTTTATATTACATCAAAAGTAGTTGATCATTCCCTCAAGATGGTTGAAAACTGCTCATAGAAAGACAGCTCTTTCGTGCTGTCTGTTGCGTGCTGTCTGTTGCACTTTTATTTGGGTATTTGCATAGTCAAATGTACTTCCGTTGACTTTTGCTATCCGTTTGGCAGATACATTCGTTCTTCCAGCAATTTTCTTCGACTTCAACCGCATGAACTTCGTGGTAATCCTCATCTGAATTGTTTTGAATCTCATATCTGAAAGCTCGATCTTTGCCAGTTTAGTCTTTTGCTTCACCGTCAGAGCGTTCAAAAAATTATGGCCATATGGCGGTTAAAGGCATTTTAAAGTCGAAAATATAGGAAAAAAGGGAAAAATCCAGTTCGAAAGGTAAAAGAATCAGAGCACACGGTAGCCTAGCATCCTTTTCGGATACGACGGTCTTCGATGTGCGCTGTTCATATGGTAGCTACATCTATGTTGACTTTCCAGTGAGAATAAGTTTTCGCGGATATGCTAAGAAAAAAATTTTCATGAAAACGTATATAAACACTTTACACGTAACGTACAAACTGCTTCCCAGAGAATGATCACATTTTTTGCCAATTATTTTCTCTCCAGAACTGATTTTGCGCAGCCCGACTCCACTACTTTATCGACGCTTTCATCTCCTCAGGAAAAGGTTTTTCGAAGCACGTGCATTTGTTTTTTGTTTTCTTTTTGTTCATCCTTTCTCGAATACGTTCCTTCATTACTGTGAAGAACACTTCACTGGCGCCGCTAACAGCATCGTTGTGGAACGGGACACCAGACAGTCTCTGCGAAACAATCATTGTAATAATTGAGCTCAACTTACCACAGTGATGCGTAATAGCTGTTCTTACTGAAGGGTCATTAAAATCGTTCATATTCCTTCAACAGAAAGTAGTAGATGACATGGAAATCGTACATTAAAAAGTGCACCACTCGTTATGACATCATCTGTGTCGTTAGTCGATATACAAATATGAATATTTGATGAGTCATCTTCTGGTCCACAAAAATACTGTGCGCGATGGTTCCACTGAACGCTGGTTAATAACATCAATAAACACAAAAAGTTCTTGCGGTCTGTAATCAGTCAGCAAAAAAATATAAAGTGATAATCAAAATCCTACAGAGTATAACTATGTTCATAATTGGAACCAACAACTTTCGCTAACGCTGTCGCGCCGAAGCAACTGGCGCAGTGGCGGGATTTTGCTTTTGGCGCGTGCGACCCTATTTCGGACCTCGCTCGGACAATACCCTTTTAAGCTCCTAATCTGAGTCAAGTTCCTGAAATTAATCGCTCAGCGAATCGATCTTATTTACTGAACTCGAAATATATGTCCCTCAAACAAAACAAAAGGCTGTAACTGGCCGTGAGAGGATACCACTGTATGAAATTAACAGCTTCATTTCTCTCCACCTCATTACGTCTATTTACTATAAAATTTATGTTATACCAAAAATCACAGTTGCAGTGGCTGGCTTAAATCGCTGGTCATATTTCAGATTCGAAGTAACTGGAGCAGTAGTGGGATTTACAGCGCCGGAACAACACCACTTAAACCCTCGATCGGAGTGAAGTGCATCAAATTTATCACTCAGTGAATCGATCTTGGTTACTGAACTCGAAATAGATATTCCTAAAGCAAGCCAAGAGAGTGTAACTGACCGTCAGATGGCACCGCTGTATTGAACTAACAGCTTGATTTCCCCACAATTCACAATGCCTGATTGCTATAAAGTTTCTTTTATATCAATGATTACAGTCGTAGTAGTTTAGTTAAACGGCTGCTTAGGCTGTCTCGCCGGAACAACTGGTGCAGTGGCACGGCTTTTCCTTTTGGCCCCTGTGACCGAGGTTCTTACCACGTTCGTACAGTGCTCCTTTATGCTGTTCATCGGAGTGTAATGCATGGAATTTATCACTCAGTGAATCGATCTTGGTTACTGAACTCGGAATAGATCTTCCTAAGAGTGTAACTGGTCCTGAGATAGTATCACTGTGTTACATTAACAGCTTCATTTCTCGACACTTCATTTCGCCTAGTTACTTTAAAATGTATCTTATACCAATGATCACAGTTGTGGTAGTTGCCATAAATCGCTGCGCAGGTTGTCGATTTGAAGCGTCTAGCGCAATGGCAGGTCTTTTGCTTTTCGTCAATTCGGACCACGCTCGGGCAACACTCTTTTAAGCTGTTTATCGGAATGAATTGCTTGAAATTTTTCAGTCACTGAATTGATCTTATGCACTGAACTCGAAATAGATGTTCCTGAAACAAAAGAAAGGAGTGTAACTGGCCGTGAGATGGTACCACTGTATTGAATTACCAGATTCACTTCCTCCCATCACATAATGCCCAGATACAATAAAGTCTACGTTTCACCAATGACGACAGTTGTAGTAGTTGCGTTAAATCGCTGCTCACTTAGTTGGTTCGGAACGACTGGCGCGGTGGCAATTCTTTTGCTTTTGGTGCGTGCAATCCAAGTTCAGACCACGCTCGAGGAATGCTCTTTTAAGCTCTTTATCGTAGTGAAGTGCCTGAAATATATTTGGTGCATGTGACCCAAATTCGGACCACGTTCGGTCAANNNGGTATCACTGTATTAAATCAACAGCTTCACTTCTCCACACTTCACAATGCCAAGCAACCATAAAATTTATGTTATGCCAATGATCACAGTTGTTGTAGTTGCCTTAAATCGCTGCTCATAAATTATCTGCGGAAGAACTGGCGCAGTGGCAGGTGTTTTGCTTTTGGTGCGTGCAACCCAAGTTCGGACCACGCTCGGGCAATACACTTTTCAGCTCTTTACCGGAGTCGTATGCGTGAAATTTGTTACTCAGTGAATTGATCTTATTTACTGAACGAAATAGATGTTCCTCGAATAATCCAAGAGAGTGGAATTGGCTGTGAGATGGTACAACTGCAGTAAATTAACAGCTTCACTTCCTCCCATCACACAATGCCTATGTCATTGAATTTATGTCATTCGATGAAGTGTTCACATATGGAATTGCCTTGTTCTTTTTTCTTTTATTCAGGTAATGAATGCGATATGATATGCAGTCAAATGGCAATATGATGCAGGTCTACTTTTAACTGCGACGTTTCCAGCATTTATCAAGTTTGTTGCCACTTTTACGAGCATCATATATGAGGCTTTAACGCAAATGCTCGGACACATAGAATTTGATGAATGCGCTGTTTTCCGAACGGAAGGAAATTGCTGCAAGGGTGTCAAACTGTAATACATTCAATAACGGCTCCAGTCATCGAAAGCTGCCTGTTCAAGCAACCAGCTGTTAGGCAAAAAACGACAGAATATGCGTGTAACACTATACTTTAGCTGATGGAAGTGACATTAAGTAAGGATTTTGATCCTCATGAAGGCATATAGCAGCAGATTTTTGCCACAAGAGTTATTTATGGCTTCTGTGATAGTTCTATGACATTGCCATGTAACGTATCCTTGATGATGGAGACATTGCTTGGACGCTGACCTCAAAGGGATTGGGGAACGAGCGAGAAGACGATGATGACAATATCATGAAGCAAGCAAACGCAGTCAGTTTTGTTCTTAAAATGACCGAATTTATGGTATCGCTCCAAATGTGGGAAAGTAAAACGCATGCCGTTACAAGCGGAGTGTTGGNCATTATTGTCATAATGCGAAATTAGGCATTGATGTTTCACGGCATGCTTTGCTTATTATGCGCACTTCACAAATTTCTATAAAAAGCATCATCGCTACATCAGATCTGTGCGTATGCACGAGTGCCAAAGCACAAATTAAAACCAAATCTATGAATCAAAGTTGTGTGGAAAGATCGATTATTCAAAATGGGCCACATTTTAGTTTTTGAGAGCATAAAAACAGCAACAGAAACATGAGTCAGTGTAATTTGATGACTGCGAAGGGTATATTTGTGCGCATAAATGTATAACGTAACCTTTGCAAAAACATTTTTTGAAGCACTTAGAAGCGGAAATAAACGATAGCAGGCAACTGAAACTCGCGGCCAATGCACAAATGTTGGAAAGGCATTTGTGTTCGATGTGATGCTCGCTGGCGAACGAATATTTGAAGTGTTGACCAACTGTCGTCGTTTGAAGGAGGGATGAGTGAGAAATATATGTGACAAAACACTCCGGAGAGGAAGCTTGTTTCTTGTATTGTTTAGTGGCAGAAGAACACTCGAGATGGAGTTTAGATTGAAGTGAGCACTGGAAAGTCAGTCAATTTTAGTTCTGGCCGTCGCTAGCCTTTAAACTTATTTAGTGCGTTGTTTCTTGCGAAACTCTTCTCACTGATTCTTTTTCGCATTCAGGTCTACAAAGAATCTCTTCGAATAGAACAGTCCAGTATGGCTCTTCCTCAATCCTCCCTCTCCTCCCCCACCTCCTCACCCGCACCGTTCTGTCATGTTGCACCATTCTGTAACGCAGGTCTAATGCTCGTGCAACCGCCGACTTTCAATAGATATTTCAGAAGTTGCATTATCTTTCTACATGGGCTCCATTTTGCATTGCTGACATCTTATAACCATAGCACATCGCGGTTCGTCTCCTCACTGCAGACACTGTTGGTTCCTACAAAATCCAACACAGTTTATTTCACGTCATCGTTTTTTGTCGCCTGTCCTTGAAAGTATATGGCAGCACCTTCGTTGGTTTTTAAACCGTATCAATAATATGTAATCGTTTCGTTGGTTTTTGTGCCATATTGGTAGGCCACATCGTGATCCTATGTCAGCTGGTACGCGTCTTCTTCGCAGTGTCATTTTTGTATTAAGAAGGATGACAGGCCACGTAGCACTATTGAAGGATCGCGGATCAGAAGTCGCATTCGCTCACATCTAGCGCCTTCAGTGATTTGAAGGCGCTGTTGCTGAAATGTATTTTCATTCGATACTAAAATATCCCCGTTTGTCTTATGCTTATACGGCACTTCTTGCGGCACGTATTGTGTGCATTTCATTGCTTCACCCGCAATTTCTATGGAATGAGTGAGAAAGTATGCAAAATGAACAATAAATGCATGGGTTCCTCAAACCCATAAAATGCCGGCGAGTGATAGATATATGAATTAATGCCACTAAAAGAAGTGATGCATTCTCATTGGTGTCATATGGGGAAACGACGATATGAAATCCGCACTCAGCTGCTTCATGCAGTATCTAAAATAATAAACTGCTTTCAGCAAGGCCCACAAGGGATATGCTAGGCGTTTTGTGACGAGTAGTGGCGTATGTATTGTGTAAAGTGACGATTCCCTTTTTTTGAATTTCGGGACGTTTCGGCTTCAGTGAAGTAACCGCTGTTTCTTACCATGCTCTTTCATCCCAGAATTCCTTTGCATTTATGCATCATGCCTGATGCATAAATATGAGGTGTGCAGAAATAACCGATGGAAACATTTTTAGCCTCTAGTGACAGCACATAGTATCGATCAACAAAAGTGCATAAATGTTCTGAAGAGCAATTGAGAGGCTTCCTTCTCTCCATAAAGACGCTATTAAATCTCTTCTGTTCTGTTGGACGGTGAAAGAGAGACAGAAATCCATAGCCTGAGGGGAAGAAAAAAGACCTTATCGAATGAAAGATTTTCCGATATAAAATACCTTCTGAAAGTGATCCTATAGACTTTCAATTATATCAGTCAGGTTATCTCCAGCCTCCAGGCTCCTCTATGGCAAGGGAATGCATGTGTTTCCGAAAACAGAGGGGAGGGATGTGGGGAAAAGAGAGGTAATTCGCACAGAGAGAGATCCTTCAAGGCACGTTATCAGGTCGAGATTCGGTGTCGGCTACTCCTGTATCACAGTCCAGTCACCAATTGAATGAGTAAGTCGACGATTACAAAGACTTTTGAATACAAAAATTATTTATTGAACTAGATACGATTTGTGGGAATTCTGATTGGGCATATTAAAGTGCAGTTTCAATAATAAAACATACGAGGGTTTTATTGATACATCGGCAATAATGAGACGTAAAAAAATAGCACGGCTCCGAGAAGAGTGGTGCTGTCAGCAAGCTTCACATTATGATCCCGCAACGAATCCATCGAAGTCAGACATGATGCATAATCGAACCTCTCGCATACACATACACGTATATTTCTATATATGTGTTTTTTCATTTATGTTTATATATTTGTATTTATACATATAAATTTATTCACAGATGAGGAATCTTCAAAGGCGTTTTCGATTAAACAGTTGCACATTGAATGAACTATCAGTGCAAGATTTCTTAGTGAATAACCTCTCCAGCGCATTCAAGTTTTTAGAGATGATCCAACAGGTGAATAATGCTGAGATGCAGTCCATCTTTTTCGGGCGTTTTAAAGGCGATCCAAAGAAGGGAATTGTATTTGCATATCTTCATCAATCATTTCCTATTGAAAGAGGGCATGAACGCAAAAAATAACATCAGAAGTCATCGTGGCTGTTTGATTGAACCGCTCAGAAATACTCTTATCAATTCAGATTACCTATGAAAGATTTTTGATTCCAAAGTTTCATTGATGCAGTCTTTCATTACCATTCCGCATATATATCACACTCCTACTTTCAATTCCCACAGTCATCACTTTAATGTGCAAAGATGTAAATAAAATACGATAAAATTTGTGCCAACGATGACCATCACATTGCACAAATTTCTCCTTAACTTTGAAAAATAATATTTTATATGGGGAAATCCGAAGTCACTTCCCATCAGAAATAGTTCCCATCAACATCACTCACAGTGAAAATCGTCGATAATCGCGCATTAACATTAAAAACCGGAAACCGCAACTGCACATATCCGCTGCAATTTCATCTCAGAAAGGAAATTCCGCTAGTCCCATCATTGAGTTTTTGAAAAAATCGAACAATCGCACAAAGCAAATTAGCAGAGCATGCGTTCTTCAAATGGTTTCCGCTCGCACTCCAAACTCATTTCAAAGCAGAACGCAATAATCATCACTATGAGTCCAATTATCTGAGCATTAATAAAAGAGGAACCTTCAGAATTCGTATTGATACTAATGAATCATGGAAGTTATGAATTGCTAGCTCATATGTCAACGCCGTTTCAGTGAATTGTGAGATGCAGCTGCAGATCACAAAGAGAAACAGATCGATTAATGAATTACTTCTACAGCTCAGCAGTCGATGTGCATTGTCGACTGCAAAAGGTTATGCGGTTATTGGAAATGATGTCGTTATACATATTCCATCTTTGAGAACAAAGAATTTCCTCGCGAATTTTCGCTATTTTTGCATTATGCGAAAATGGCAAACTTCAGATGAACGATTGCACCGTAGATGGAACGTGCGCGATGCGATGTTCATACGACATTAATGGCTGATATACGATGTTTACTTCCCTGCAAACATCCGCGTGCAACGTCGAAAGGAAGAGCTTCGTCCCAGTGGATAAAATAAAGGAATGATTAAATGTAATAAATTACTTCACAAATTACTGCATGGGACAGGAGTGATTAGATTTAAGTTTTACGATGAGAATCCTTCCAAAGTTTCACCGCATTCCATCGATTTTAATGGATCCTTTGTAAATCCTGGTGGAATTTCGATTGATTTCATCCTCTGAAGCTCTCTAAAGATGAATGATAATGCAGTACGTTACCTCTTAGATGCCTCAAAATTCGATGATCAGCTTGCTGTCCTTGCTTTAGTAGACAGCACCGCGACGACATTTCTTAAGGATTGCACATCACCTGCCGAGTAGGTGGACCATGAGGTGTGCCTTCAAATAAATAGCACATTGCGTTGCACATATGCCAACAAGTTTGTAGGCGAGATTGCCTTGAAACCAAAGAAACATGTAAATAAGTGTATTATTCTTTTTGGTTGACTTTTCGCCGAAGTATCGAATGATTTTTGATTACTTCAATCACAGTTCCTAAGCGGTCGATTAGTTCATCGTTATCTGAGGAATTATCTCTCCTAATCAACGAGAATTCTGGAATCAAGTTGATAGATAACATTTGGTCTTGAAAGGTGAATTTGTAGGAAATGTTTCCTTTCTGCTCGATTCCATCAGCTTTTCAACGTACATCAGCAACATGTGATCTGGGCTTGAGGTATGAAGAAAGGTTTACATTCGTTCATATATCGAGTTCTAGCTTCGAACGTGATGTAAAACATCCCATTCGAATCGAGTATCTAAAGAGGATGCCAACTTCACTGCAGAACTTTATAACACTGATTTATTCGAGAGATTTCCAAGGGAAGGGTATGTAATTTATAGAGATGTCTGGGCTTCGTCTGTTTAAGGCACTTCTTTAGTTAGTATAAAAGATAGTCCAAGCACTTCAATTTGAAAGGTTTCAAACTAGCAGGTCAAAGCTTTCATCACGAAAATTGAAAGCTTTCATTATGCACCTTTCAAAAACAAAAGAAAACGTTTCATATTGTTTCTAAGAAGGAATCGACGAGGAGAAATAGCCGAAGCTTGATTTCAGATGTTTCTATTCAAAATGCAGGAGCCAATATTTTAATCGTTATTGGCGAGAACTATTTGTGGACAGTTTTTTATTGGCGAGAACTATTTCTGAACGAAGCTCTCAACGGCGCTATTGTTGGAGAAATTCTTGTCAGTGAAAGAAAAAAGCCGAAAAATTTTATGTTCATTTGCCACCTAAATTANCACTTAAATTATCGTTCCGTGAATTCGGAGCATGGAGTACGATGATTAATGGTACTCGCTTATTGTCCAGGAATGCCAACCATCGAAAATTCCTGATTCCCCGGTCGAAGATCGAAGGACAGGTTAGAGGACAACATGGAAAATGTGCAGAAAATTTGGAGGATGCGCTCGGAACAGCCAACGTAATCGTCTCTGGCGTTTAATTGACGGCACCCACTTTTAGGTCTACATAGATGGTTTTGAATTGTTATGAAAAATCGAGTCGATATTAGTATTGTCGAATCACTTATGTCGAAAAAGTTTAGACTGAATAATCAAATTCTCCCCCCTTCCTCTCCCTCCCTCCCCACCCCTACCTCCGTCATTAGTAATTTCTTAAAGTCTGAAATTACGTTAGTGAATTATGCTACTATTTGGAGGTAATTTCTAAATTCAGCCTAAATATATTCGTAAATTCTGTTTTAAATCACATTGGAAAATGTAGAAAAATTCAAATAAATTACGAAATATTAGCTCACATTTGTGAATATGAATATAACCTTTGTGTTGTTTTACTTCTTAAACTACGTGGGTGGTGTTTACAGTCGCACAAATAAATGCGATTATCATTTGATTGCCCAAAGCATGTTAAGCTGGCTTTCAACTTTCCTTCATATCATTCCAATTTCATGCGACTAAACTTCCAGTGATCAATGCCGGCACTATGCGTCGCGGAAGGGAGATGGGTGGGTGAATATGGTCATAGCAGCTGAATTTCTTATTCTTCAGCTCTATTCTGATTTAATTCAGTTTCAATATGATAGAAATTTTCGTTCAGATAGAAGTCATATAGGAAATAAACCCCCTACCCATCGACAAATTTCTCTTGTATGCGAGTCTTCACTCAGTTCTGGAACAGTTTTCAAGTAACACTACCAGCTGCATTGTTATCTTAAAAGAATAGCCTAATGAACCACAGTGATGTCTGGGCTATACCATTCAACCCTACGCGGTGTTTCAAATTTTGCGCCTGTCAACTACTCGGTAGGTAGGGACGATACTTGGTAGATGAAGCTGAAAAGTCGTGGAGAAGTATGACGAGCAGGTACAGTCTTCGTGGCGCTTTCTGAAATAGATAAAAGGACACTTATTCCCTTGAAAATCGATGAATTAAAAGCGGTGAAGATATCTGCTGCAGCATCCCCATGTAGGGCCTTTCCGTTTATGCACATGCTGTGCCTTCCCATCACTGCTGTGCTATCAAAAATTCCCATAACACCAGTTGATCGATACCACTGTGTTGCAATACATGTACCGCTAACTTCGCTCGATATGTGCATTTCTCGGAAATGAAGGCAATATAGCGACCAGCCGTTGTGCGATCTGGGTCAAGATTCCGCCAGATATTAAGTTGCTTTCGGGTAATGAGATTGTAGAAATGAAAACTCGGGGTATACTATCACTAATATTGGTCACTGGAATCTGGAAATGTGTGCATATATATATATATATATATATATATATATATATATATATAT
>JAARMF010000704.1:8385-28755 GCA_022844705.1 Toxascaris leonina | reverse complement strand
CATGTGCACGCGTATTCTACGCAGTTGATGTAGGTGCATATGTGTATCCAGATATGAAACTTTCGAAAGGATACAGCAGCGCACAGTCAGTTGGACAGGTGCAGATCTCTCCGCAAGATTTACAAGCCATATCTTCGAACAGCACGTTTGCAGCTGTTCCCTCGCAATGTGTCACTTGGTTTAGTAAGGAGTATATCTTCAGGTGGTTGGGTTCATCACGGTTGGAATACTTATTGTGCCGATCAGAATTATGATGGTGCTTTCATAATTTGGGACAAGCTTATCAATGCTCCAGATGACTAGAAGATGCATTATCCACCGACTTGTGAACTCATCTAATATGAGGAAACGTCGAACCACTCGTGCTCTCTTGCGTGCCTCTGATGCCAAACTGTCGCAATAATTCCCATTTGAGAATTTTCTCTTATTATCAACTGCCAAGCCCAATTACTTCATCACATTGCTGTGCAGCAGGATTTGAACTCAGTATTCTGAATAAACGCTCAACTTGTTCTTGAGACCAGGGAGCGTGGGGAATGGCTCTCTTCGATATGGAATTGGTCCTTGCAGCGAGATCAAAAGTTCTTGCTCGAGTGCTGCCATGCCTCCTCAGATTCCTGGGATAAGCTAACTGACGTCACGGCAGCTTCACTTAATCATCGTTTGTTCAGCCTGAGATGATATGCTTCAATGGGAATAGCATCGTTAACAAACTGAGTGTAATGGAAATTCTCTACGGAGCAATTTTCAGAACTCAGCTTCCCAGATGAATTTGATCACTCCCTATTTCCAGTGTCTCCGCTTTTGTATCGTTACAATTCATGACCAAAACCGGTAGAAATGTGGCGCAGCCATCTTATTGCATAAACAGTTATCTCATTTAACAAACACACGAGCGAACAGTACAAATGGGAATTAGTTTACGATGACAGTTGTGCCGCTATGCAATTTTCTGCCTTCCAGACTGACCGTCACTTCTGGACATGCCATCATTTGGGGCGTTGTTAGATGCTATTGACGAAACTTTTAGTTCGTTCATGAGTATCTGACCTATCTTAAGTATCACTCACGTTCCCGAGTATATTATGATATGGGCATTGTGATGACGAACATCTCCGCCAACACTGTCAAGAATGTTCACAACACATCTTTTGGATTGTTTATTACGTCTTGGGCTTTGTTTTGTTCTGGGAGGGTTTTCATAGTAATATGAGGAAGCAATTACGAAGAGTGCTGCGAGATGTCGTGGATAGTGGTGGAGGATGTCAAACGGATCGGATATTCCAAGGCCAGTGGACTAGAATTAGGCGCAGCCATGGACAGATTGTGCATGTACTAAATTCTGTATTTGCGACTTTTTCCGGCTGAAGGTTTGATTTAATATCGGTGCTCAAGAGCTACGGTGCTGTTCCGCATTTTGACCATATCACCATTAAAACCGTCGACCGTAACGAATCCACTCCTTAAAGATTGAACGGTGTGACGTGTTGTAAGTTTGCAACTCACATACTTCACCGGCTACGAGCGCTTCACTGACAATATCGAGACATAGTTCGCATTTAAATCTTGCTATTTGCAGCTGTTGACATCTTCAGTATGTTTGCAGCCTATTTTATTTCCGCGGCAGTACACAGGTATTGCCGCCTATTCCACGACTTTGAGAAAGAAGAGAAAGAAGCGGCGAAACGAGGAATAGGGTAATATGGTTATCTCTGACCTAATATGGTGTGATGGCGAAAAGGCTCCGTTCACAAATTCAGGGGGTCGCTTGAAGCGTAATCATGTATAGGGAACCAAAACCTTTTTTCAGGTTCTCTGGAGATGCAAAAATTTGAGCGAAGTGCTGGAAAAGCATTACGTTCTTGAGAAAACCTCTATTCAACGGGAATATGGAGGTGACAGGAAAAATATTCTGTTCGAGTGTTGGTCATTATGGATGACGAATTCTTTTCCTGTTTATGATTTGTTTATAAGAGACTGTCAGAATCGTTTAGGCCACACACTTTCCACATAATGAAACAGAAATCCGAGTGGTACACTAGATTGATCTTGCTTCACAAGCTTCTGAGTTTACAACAGCAAAAGTAAATAGTTACCTCCCACTGATTCTTTACTTTGACCTAAAAACAGGGCCAAAACGTTTATTTTTTCGTCACTACTGCTCACTACCGATTCATTTCAAAATGCAAGTGATTCTGGCTGATTTCTTGCCGTTTATTTAATATTTTGGACTATTTTGTCCATGAAAGGCCATTTGTCCACGTTTATTCCCATTATTGATCTTAAAGTAGATGATTTAGATATTTGCGCTGTATATTTTTTGCATTCTGTAGTAATGTGCCTTCATGCAATCGACGTGTGTTGAAAATTTTTGAGTAACATTAAGATCCCCCGCACAAAAGAACGAAAATGGGACGAAAGTATTCAAGAGGCTAGGACATGAATGAGGCTAGCTGTAACTGTGAGAAATTATTCTGGTTAGAATTTCACCCTTATTTTCAGCAAGAACTTTTCTTCCAAAGTTGCGCACAGTAGTTTCAACAACATCCTCCCCTCCCTCTCCCGTTTCTCTTATTAGCACAACAGCGATTTTGGCGAGACAAGTGGCTGAGGCGATATGGTTTCTCTTCGTTTCATAGTTCTTCCAGTATTCGTTTAATTTGTCCGAGTGACCACAAGCCTAGTTGTCTTCAAGATAAGGTGGGTTTCTATGATTCGGTTGTTGCTGATTATGGGCAAAATAAGTAATATAGGAGTGTCTTGTTTGAATGTCTTTCAAGTCGTGTTACGAATAATGTGGCACTTACGATGATCTCGATGATAGAATGGCATGGACAGCGTTTTTTCTTCCAATTAGCAACCTCGTAAGTGAACTGTCTGCTTGTAAAGGAAAACTGAAAATTGCAGAATTTGTCTCGTAGAAGGCAAATGAAAAACGACTGACTCAGACAGACCCAATAAATTTCAAACGCGAGACAAACTGTTCGTTGATAAATACTGCCCTTTGTTATCAGAACACAATGAAAGGCCTCATAATTCAGTTTTCGATATTTCAGTGCGAAGTGCTTGACAAGACAAGCAATTACGAAGTGCATGCTAGCAGAAGAACTGTGATCTTTATCAAGGCGTTTCTTACAGCAGATTGCGAAGGATGGGTACTTTGTGATCGACGTCGCGGTACCTTCATTGAATAAATCTCCATTAAAGCTTTGTTTGAAGTTCGCATCCTAAACTTTTCATCGTTTCCCTTCTCCCTCAGTAACTCGGCGAGTGGAATAGTGAGAAGACGAGCGAAAAGGAAAAGAAGTATCTTTCTCGAATTTCGGAATACAAAAATTTTGCAAACACGGACAAAACCTTCGAAGTGTAACTCCGAGTACAACAGGAGAATATGAGGAAACGTTGGCAAACATTGTACGCTCACCTCACCTTGAAATGTTACAAGCTCTACCTTTTAAGTGGCGATTACGTTTTTGCTTTTATGCCCTTGCTCAGAAACAGTTCCACAAAAGGCAGTACAATTCTTTACGGGATGCGTTATATGCGCAAGTTTTTGCACCGAAATGTTTGGTGTATCGAAATGTTAGGTGAAGTTCCGTAAAGTTCATATTTCCTGGCTGCGGTGATCTCGACTCTAATTTCCGATAACAAAGCGGTGATAAATGCGAACAAAGGCAATATAGACAGCGCCCACCCCCTCCCCCCTCCACATATAGATTGTGTTTAATATTCTACTCAGAAAAGTAACGATTGTCTCTTTGACCGACTGCACTATTCAGATGTATGTTCTCGTGATTTCGCATACTCGAACTAAGCGCGGGAACCAAGTTCCTATCTCACAATGTCGCATATCGGAACTGCGCAGAGACTGGAAAGTTGCAACCAAACAGGGCAGGAGCAGAGGAAAAGATAGCGAATGGCACATATGCAACAAGGTAGGTAAAGGTGGTAAAACAAATATGCCAAAGGCTTTTTTGTACGAAGCGAACACGGACGAAACAACAAGACCTCTGAATACTCTAAAATTCATTCACGCTCTAAATATTAGCGTTTTACCGAGTCTTATCATTTGCAGTAGCGGTTGGCATCTGACATCTGGTTTGCCACCTCTGTTAAGACGGAGACCACCTCTTCCTCCTACATTGAGACAGACCTATCCGTAACGACCACAGCGACTCCTCCTGCATCTTTTTTTNACGACCACAGCGACTCCTCCTGCATCCTTATTTATCAGTAGCTGTCCTTTATCGTCTTTATCCCTTCAGTGCGCGACCCTAAATATTGACAGATCGAAAGGATCTATTGTTGATTGTTTTGCAGGCTAAAGCACATTCTGTATGGTCTATTTTTTAGCGCACCCAAAAGCAAGACTCGAAATGTGCCATGTAAAACCGAAATTTCATTTTTCATTTTTGGGATGAAAAACACAGATGCAGGGAAATGAGTGGAGAAGAGCGGGGGGAGGGGGGTGGGGTGGAGAGGCGTTCCTTGCAGAAGCGAGACTCTTTGGCTTCACCTTACCTCTCCTTTTTACCTTGATCTTATGACGAAGTCATCGATGCAGGTTGATGTAGTATACGCACGTATGTGTCCTTTTTTCTAGGTAGTCGACGAAGAGGAATTCGAATTGGCCTTGAGAAAATCCTCCAAAACTTTTCCACTTGAGGGCCCGAACAAGATCTGACCTTTCATGGAGAACCACCATGCATCCAATCTGTGCGCGTTTCTTTTGATTCCAGATCCCGGTGATGAATAAAGGTCTCATCCTTTCCACAAATATATCGGTTCTCATCCTTTCCACAAATATATCGGTTCTCATCCTTTCCACAAATATATCGGTAGTAAATGTTACCTCTTCAAAAATAATCTAGATCTCGGCTAGAAATGTAAGAAAACAATTCAGAGCAATAACTTGTCCTCTCTCACACAAAATTGCGACTGTACTAAAATAAGTGGCATGCGAAGTTTTCACATATCGCAACCCCCCCCCCCCCCCCCCCCTCCCCTCCCACCTGCTATTCAATTAATTGCCAATTTCGAATACGGTTGGACGTCTCATAAAAATTTCAGAACTCAGAGACCTTCCCTCTTCCGTTCTTTCCTCTTCCTTCTTCCTCTAACAAGGATTTAAAGGGGATGGCCGTTTAGCTATATATTTCCTGAAGCATTTTCTATAAATGTTACAAAAATAACCGCGAATGCAATAACGAGCTATAAAACGGCAAGTGGTGACGTCGGATCGAGAGAGTTGTGTCGAGTTCTATCGACGAACGCAGAAAGTTCTATTGAGAGAATCTGCCTAACCCTCATCATTACTGCAGATACTATCGGTCCGAGTCGTTCGATCGTCACGTACATTACTACCTGCAATGCGCAATTCACTTGAATAAGTACAACGACATCGAAACGGAAAGGCCGTTTGAAGAATGGTCTATCAGGTATGAGTCAATGTTATGAATTAGAAGGATAAGGATGGGACAGGAAGGGGGATGGGAGGAAGAAAAGTGAGAGACCAAGGAGTATGAATTGCAGATGAGTTAACAAAAATCATTAATATGGGCTGACAATGAATGATATAAAACTGTTGAGTTCCCAGCAACAATAGTGTAACCATAAGCTGTTATTATATAGCAAAACTGAAAACAACACGCATATGCATTCTCGTTTAATTTCACTGACTGCTTAAAATTCTTATCCTGGCACAACCGTCTTATGGAACTGTCACAAATATGACGTCTGTTATATTGCGAATTTGATATTCCAGAGATATTGCGAGCAGCGGCGGCGGGGAAGTGCGCGATAAAATGAACATCCCGGGGTAGTTGCACGGTCAGTCACGCTGTCTTGCTTTACGTTCGGCACATTTAGTTCTATTTAAACTTCATTGCTTGGGACGGTTCAGGCATTTCAGTCGGATAAAAAGGCAAAAGGTCGTTGCCTCCCGATGGTCCGAAGCGGGACCGGTAGCACCAAAAGAGAAAGATTTACCGCTCTACCGCCCCTACCGCCTCTACTCCGCAGAGCGCCTGACGGAACCTCACAGCTGTGACGTTTGCTATATCGCGCATATTAGCAGATATAACAGACCGCACAGATGTGGCGCTTCCCCTAAACGGCTGTGGAATGCCGGAAGTAGCGACCAGTGGTTGAGTAGGAACGTCTTCCTTCCCGTGCTAGGGATCCCGGTTATGACGACAAGGCAGCGACTTTTTATCGGGCTGAAATCCCCGAAGCGTCTCAGGCAATGATTGGAGTTTAATTCTTGAAATAGAACTTAATCTGCCGAAGCTGAAGAAAGGGAGTGTAAATGAGCATCAAATGAGCTCGGGGTATTTCCTTTATAGCTTGCTTTCTCACCTCCCCATTTCGCATCTCGAATACCTATGGAACATCAAATTTGCAATACAGCAAACATCAAGGTGTAACAGTTCGTTGCTCGTGCATGTCAGCAGAATATCCATCTCGTTTGACTGTCACCTTTCCCGTCCTAACAAATACCGGGATCATGCTACGATGGCGCACTAGTTGTTATATATTCACACATATGGCACGTTATATATTCATACGCATTGTTCGCTGATCATTATGTATTCACGCACATAGCCAGCAACTATCGCCCCACCCACATGTGGTTTATTTAGATGAGTGAGTAATTAGAACTAGTGACTTACTGAAGGTAGCAGTAATTTTTCGCTTGATCAACGAATGCATTCAGTTTGACTCGTTGACGGAAAATTGTCACTACGACCTTGTGAATGATCATTTTCCATTTCTTTCCGGAGCTCTTTATTTCGTTCAATTCGGGAGCATAAACAAGAACTAAATGCGCTCTCAAAGTTGTTGTGTTTGCACAGAGTGCTCTGATTCATTGTTTCCTATTGCCATTTCGTGAATGCAGAATCACTCAACTTGATCTCTGATAAAATCACTCAAGTTTATCTTTGAGGTGCAGTGATAGTTACTTGACCACCACTGTTATGGAACTAAATCAAATAGCTATACCTAGTAGTATTCAGTTCAGACGAATGTTAAGTAATGTTAATATTGGTTGAGGTGGAGTAATCGTCACTTGATTAGCACTCTTTTTAGATGACTGTTAAACGATATGTGCTTTGTTGGTATCGCTTATCGAGCAGGCACTCTCATCCATTCATTTACCTTCATTGTCTTTCATCATGATTTCGCACGCAATGCATTTCTTCTCTCACTATTGGGAGCATTCGGACATGTGATTTCATATTCTCATAAAGGTTTCCGTTCTCTTCCGTCATCCGTTTCGAAACACTGAGGATCACTCTCTCAGAAAGAAGAAGCTTAGGAAGAATGAATGGTTGCGACTTCTGTGTACCTCGAGCTACAAAATTGCTTTTGCTTCCTGCGGGAGAAACTATGAGCAGGATATTGCACTTATTCGTTTCGCTCTTTGCCTGTTTTTGCTTTCAATTTTTATCGTTTCGACAAAGCTCAGGGAAAAATTAATTCGAAAGTAATTAGCTTTCCATATAAATAATATTTCCACTGTATTTTACTCATACTTCTGTGTGGTATACGATAAGGGAACTTCATTGTTTAGGGAACGAACGTCATCATAGGACGTTGAAGCGGCAAGTGAAGCAACAGCACAGCCGAGACAATTTATGAAGAATCTCGAGAAGCAATATTCTTTCAGAAGGAGCAACTTTATATGTACCCTTTAAACAGTTCGTAATTTTTAATGCTCTAGATTGAGGGACTATCGATTCCGATTCAATCGGCCTCATGCCCTTGCGCTGAATAGTGCGACCTTGAATGTTTGATGAACTAGGGCAAAAAAAAGCGCTTTCCGAGTTCCCAACCGTGTCACTGTTTCAGATCAATCGATGTTCCATTAATTTTCGGGAAGTTAGCAAAAGATGCGTATTTCTGTAGTCAACTGGAAATCTAGACATGCTTTTCGGTAAGAAGTACCGTGAAGAAATTTTTGTCATCCTTTTTCAATGGGAACCTTAAAATTTCCTAATTTATACATGTATTCCGGAGAAGTAATCCGCAAATCCACATATATTCTGAGTACTGCTGGCACTCTCTATCAAACGCAAAAAAATCTTCAAAACTGTAAAAAACAGAAGAATTATGGACCTTCTTCCTTCGAGCAAAGGTTATTCATTTCTTCAAAAGCATTTCCTGAAAATTCCAACCAATATGGCTGATTACGAATTCAACGCAACAGAGTCCACCGAGGAAGTTGTGTCTGAAACCTCATCCGTCTATATCAATTCCGAGAAAAGTTTACTTATCTCATAGCTTTAAGAAATTAGTGTTGTTCTTTTATGAAGAGAATTTCTTCCGCTGTACAGACCATTCGGCCTGCATCTTTGTCGTATGAAGCAAGAGGAAAATGGATCCCTTGAAAGCGTCGTCAGGCTTATCATGGCGGTACCCTTAGATGCGCCACCATCAGTACGCATAACTTTAGCCGGAACTACCTTCCCGTACACCTCGAAAGATCGTCTCAGCGTACTGTGGTCAACAAACTCGTCCAGATTATTCACATAAAGGTTGGCACCTCAAAGCGTTTCGGTCGCTCAGCCTAGAGAAACGGAATTGAAAGCAAGTCTATCGACTTGCATGTGACTCAGAAAAATATGCTGTACTTCTCCTTCAAAACTAAAAAAAAAATAGGAGGTCATGTTCTTATAGGGGAGTATTCAGTTGAGAGTTCTCTCGAAACTTACAGAGTATTCCTTTTGTGAGAAATCCACTTTGAAAAGACCACACATCTTCCATACACGGCAGCCACTTGTGAATAGAAGCCCACTCTTTCTTGCATGGAGAGTGATGAGAGACCACGTTGATCTATTTATGAAAACACTATATACTGAGACCTCAAGTCCCTCCGAAATCTTCAAAAAACCTGTCTCTGCTCGCAAAATTGCCTTCTCATACATTTCGAAGGATCGTCGCATATGAAGACAGCCGTACACATACGCAGGNCATACACGGCAGCCACTTGTGAATAGAAGCCCACTCTTTCTTGCATGGAGAGTGATGAGAGACCACGTTGATCTATTTATGAAAACACTATATACTGAGACCTCAAGTCCCTCCGAAATCTTCAAAAAACCTGTCTCTGCTCGCAAAATTGCCTTCTCATACATTTCGAAGGATCGTCGCATATGAAGACAGCCGTACACATACGCAGGCCGTTCAATCACCACGATAGGTATCCATGTTATATGTGTGGTTTTTGTTTTGCTTTTATAGTTATTCACCTTAGCGGCTGCATTTCCCTTCCTGATGCCGGGCGAGATTTTTAAGGAATACGAGCTGAGGTAAGTTATGATGCTAATTACACCACCGTCAATCTCCTCTTCGAATACATGGACAGGCTTGTGGTTGATACAGTATCTTTAAAGAGATCTGCTAATTTATTATCTTCGTGCTTCTACTTAACGCTATAGGAAATGTGAGAAGAATATGAAGATTTTCGAGTGGATACATTTTTATAAACGTATATAAAGGCGATAACCTCTGTTTCATAAGCACAGTGATGATACAGGCGAAAACATGGCAACGACAACTTTGGCTGCCTGCCCATATCAAATATACCGCTGATTCGCTCCACGATGATAACACAACAAAAATTCACTGCATTGCGAGATCAACAAAATGAGCAGCAAACAACCATATGAGGTTGAAAATGATGCAATCGCCAGAATTATTGAAGAAAGAAAGACACTGTTGAGCGTTCCTACTGGATAAGGCATTCACAGACCGATACTCACTACTGCAAGAGTTTATCAATTTGAGACGGAGCATGATAGAGACTTTATGGACTAAATATAAGTGAAAATATATGTGTGAATAAATACAACTACAAATATAAACAAATGCAAATGTAAATATGTATAAACAGAACTGTAAAGATAAGTATAAATTTAAATATGGATATGGATATGAATATAATTGCAAATATAAATATAAATATAAATAAACACAAATGTAAGTTTAAACGTAAACGTAGACGTAAATATAAATATAGGTACGAATATAAAAGTAAGTGGATGCTAATACAAATATAAGTATGAATTATACGTATATCCATTTGTGTATATATAATTTATATTTATACTCACATTTATATGCCTTTTTAACAATTTGTGTCGCCCAAGTATTGGCAACTTTTGTGCACTTTAAAGGCATAAAATTCAACGTTGACAGCGATCCCTGCAAGAGCAGTTTCATAACCATAACCGTTTCGCCTTCATAAGTTTCATAATCNCCCCCCCCCCCCCCCCCCCCCCCCCCCACGAAGGCAGTTTGCACGTTTCCGTGTTACTATAGACCGAAGGACATGATGGAAGATGCATATATTCTCTCGAAAAATGGTTCCACTTATGAGCTTCGCGAGAAAGCAAAGGGAGGGGATGGGGGAGAGGAGGGGGGAAGGGGGAGGTGGGTTCGATACCATCGTAGATGTACCATGATATTTGGATACTGCGACTAGGTTTTCATAATCCAATTATGGCCAAAAGTTTAATGCTGACTGTAGATCACTGCGATCAATAAATAGAGTTTATTTACCAAATAGAGGCACGATAACAAACAACTTTCTTCTACTATGCAAATTCCACTGATGAAAAAACACAAGAAGAAATTCACAATGACTCTCGTGTGGGAAGGCAGAAAATTGCCATCGCTTGACTCCGTTCTGTTAGACTACCCGTTCGCCTCCCATACCCGTCCCCCCACCACCTGCCATATATCCTGTACCAATGCGAGATAATTAAACAAACTCGAAACTCATAGACTTACAGTCTTTTAGCTCTTCGCAAGTGTAGAGAATCTCTGCAAATTTCCTATGCTGAAGACGGGATCCAGTCCTGATAAAAAGTCCAGCCTATCCTGCTAGCATTATTAAGCCTATCAAAGCAATGTATACGTTTTGTGAATATACACAAACAGAAAAAAATGCATCGTTTCAGCGTTATGTACAGCAAAGGTGAAGCGCATAGAATGGAGACTGTGGGAAATATTAATACTTCAATTAGTGTGATCCATATGCCCACCGAACTAAAAAAGTAGTTGGAATGAGTTTGCTTTCAACACCCTTCCTCTTCCTATCACCTACTCCTGCTTGATTACATAGAACCACAATAGGAATTTTGTTGCAACAATGCAAAATATGCGGAGATTCTAGTCGAGCTTCGAAGCAACCGCTCAAGAATTAGCTTTTAGACGGATTTGAAGCAAATCAAATACCAAACATTAACCTCACTTCCGGTCTCAAGAAATTAGTTTCCCCTCTTTGCGTCAAGAATAATTAGTTGAGAATAATATGCCCAAAGTAGCGCAATCTTGACTCAATAGGTTTCCACAAATATATCGGTAGTAAGTCTCACTTTTTCAAGAATAACCTAGATCTCGTCTAGAAATGTGAGAAAACAATTCAGAGCAATAACTTGCCCTCTCTCACCCGAAATTGCGACTATATTAAAATGAGTGGCATGCGAAGTTTTCACATATTGCAACCCCCACCCCCCTCCCACCCCCTATGCAATTAGTTGACCATTTTAAACGCGGCTAAACGACTCATAAAAATTTTGAACCTCAAAGGTCTTCCCCCTCCCATTCTTTCCCATCCCTTCTTCCTCTAATGCAGCAAGGGATAAAGTGAATATCCCGAGCTCAAATCACGGTAAGTCCCACTCTCTTGCTTCACGTTCGGCACATTTATTTCCAGATCCAAAATTAAACTTCAATCGTTGCCTGAGACGGCTTAGACGTTTTATTCGGGGAAAACGGCCAAACGGCGTCACGAGAAATGTTTATTACGCGTTGATCAATCGTTGGTAACTCCGAGGAAACCTTGATCAATCGTTGGCATGTCCGAGGAAACAAGTGGAAATGTGTGACAAGGAACCTGGATACCACTTGTTTTGCATCTCACAATCAACCACCAGACACGGAGAACGATAAAATCCCGAGAATGCGCCACCTCGAAAAATTGAACAAAGGATCCGATAGTGGAACTCAGCACTAATAACTCAGAAATCATAACGAAACAAACATCTCTGTTGATTGGAGGCACGGAAATTCAGTACAACGACTTTTGTGCTTCGCGGGATCGAATTACTCTACGATGGGCTCATATGCCTTCTACTTCTTCATAAGCTGTCATGCGCTTCCGGTTGTTTTCAGCCACTTGGCGATTTTTGTCGTTAACCTTCTTCCAAATATGAGAGTCACAAATCTTCACCAGTGCCCGCTCTCCTCCCCTTCACAACCTCCCTCTTCAGCCCTATGCATCGGCTTGCTTTGCTGGTTGCAAGAGGAACATTCCGACCTATAAATGCATGTGTAGGATTAGCAGCACAAGTGCTGCGATATGTTACGCTGTGCAGGAGTAGGTTAGTGGAAATCCATCTGCGTTATTTGATGAAAATTGCTTTTCTTTGCAGTATTTTCTTTGCTGCTTGCACATCTCATCTTCTACACATTAAAATGTCACGTCTGCAATGGGTCATTCGCTCCTCATCTACAGATGTTCCGGCTATTCATCTTGTAATGTGTAGTCATTCACTTTCCGGCCAAACCCTTTTTTGCACTTGGGAAAGACTCGAAATTTTAAAGGACAATGGAGCAACGCTTATATACGGTGGCTAAGAAAGATCGTTTCTGCACCTCTTCCGTCATAAAGAAAAATCTGCGAAAATTCACTCACCGCTCAGAATCCCTGAATTCATATGGGTCATTAACCGCAATACTTGCTGCATGCACTGTGAGTGCGTCAGGGCACTTTTGGTGTTGCCGTGGATGCTTTTTATTCCTGCGATGATGGGATCCCAGAAGTGAAGTCAGCGAAGAATCAACTGAATATCGTTTTCTCGTTCTGGCAGCAGTCGGTGTTAAACTTCTTTAGAATCGTAGCTAGAAGTTTGCATTTCGAGCTTCCTCGAATTAGCGGCAAAAGCCATGCAAGTTTGCAGAAGCCGTCTGTTACTGAATGCGCGCCTTGCCTGCGATCTTTTCGGTTGTCAGTTATTCCAATTCTGCTTCGTTTTTGATCTTGTGCAGGAGATGTGTTTAGTTTATTGTTGCTTTCATCGAGGTTAGGTCGATAGACCTTCTGGTAAAATAATTTGCTGGCCAATTATTTGTAGACAGTACATTTTGGTAGATAGCAGATATGTGACACTGTTGTCAGATGTTAAGGAAGCGTCGTTGGTGTTGGAGAATGCAGATTGATCTGCAAAGAACCTACAGACTATTGGCGATAAAGTCGATGTGGTACATTTCCTCAGCCACGTTGATTTAGATATGTGTTTTGAGATCAGGGTTGTTTGAAGAAAGACAGAAAGAGGAAGAAGAGAGGAAGAGCCTGTTTTTTAAGCATAAGGGAGGAGAGTCCTATGTGATTGTCCCATGTGGTTTTAAAGCGCAGGTTGTTCATCACAGAGAATGACCTATTATAAGTTAAAGAGTTGATAACTGTACGGTTATATGTTGACGGAAGGACCGCTAAATTTCAGTGGTGCGTTGAGATGGGTTTTTTGAACGGAATAATTGAACATTTTTCATAAATCGTTGTTTCCTGAGACGGTCACATAAACAGGCGTTGTACCATTCAAAGCTCTTTCTGGGACCGGTTTCGCAGTTACGACATTGCACTTTACCAGCAGTGCTTCAATTGCAGCACTCCTTCTGCCTCCGGGCTGCTGCGCATCGAGATCCATGCTGAACAAAATTAACGCGCTGCGACGCCATATATTTTCGAAGCAGGTGAAATTCTGCACTTCCGGTCTACTTCTTCCAAAGCAGAACGTTGCGTCATATCCGCCTAGGTCCTTTATACTCACTGAATAAATATGTGAAAGGTGTTCGTAGCTCCAAAAAGGGTTAATTGTACACCGTCTTTTACAAAGATGTCTATTCCTAAACAAAAGCAAGTCCAGGCCCTCCTGTCCATCTCCTCTAAATTTCCAGCTGATCCTGAGGTAATTTCTTTTGCCACTTTCTCGTTCCAGGCAACGCATATTTCATCGTTTAGAGCCATGGGAATTCATGTATCACTGGATCCTCTTCCCTTTATCTATCTTTTACACCTCCGTTTGCTAATTTGGTCCGGTGCGAATGCTAATTTCAGAACTCACCTGCTGGAGGGTGAAGTGGTAACGATCTCCCCTCTCGCACCGATCAGAAACTGCATATACTCGTTTCCATTTTTCTGCATTCGTTTTATCTCCTTCCTCTACCTCCCTCCTCCTTATATGAAATGAAGCAGTAGACATATTGTTTACACCCAGTTTTTTTGTCTGCTTCAGTGCATCTTTTCATTTAACTGTTAACTGCTAACATTATCATAGGTGGCGTGTTCATTAATGATCATCGGTTATCCGTTTGTACGGTCGATATTTACATCCGTCACTATGGAATGTACAAGCAACACCTCAGTTATGGCCTTTTCAACTTTCCAGGCTATTCCACCTTTGAGGTCAATCTCTGTTGTCATTTCTTCTCGGGCAAATGCTCCATGCTGTACTGACTTCTAGCATCTTTCGTCCTGTTTATTTTGTAGCAGTTGTCCGCTTTAGCACCGCGCCTATTCTTTGACAGTGAGTGTTTCATGCGAAAACAGAGAACAAGTAAAAAAGTTAATTCACAAGTAACTTCCGGGAATGCACTCTTTGAGGTGAGATGAATTTTCTGCAAGAAATATTGTGCGTTCAGTAATGAATTCCACAGTTTCAGCAGTAAAATCGGCGCATTCACGAATAACTTTTTCCATCCGAAATTCGGTGCTGATGACCGCGCTAAACTTACCAGTTTTGCGTGACTTTTGTCTCAACTTTCTTTTGTTTTTTCATTTCATCGGCGAAGAAATTCATTGATGAAATGTCCAGCTTCCATGCGTCAATTCAATTCAGAATAGCGCCTGTGGATCTTACTTTGCTGTTTGCCTAAGAATATTTCCACATTTTACTTGAAGAGATATTGGTCAACATCGATGGACGATTTATTTACACTTGCATCTGCGGTCATGATTCTACCCTTCGGATGATGCAGGTGATTACCCGGAGGCAATCTCATTCTATGAGTGCGGTCATAATGAAGCGTTCTGCTCGCTTGACAGATTAAGTGGTCGTTTCATGCCACGGAGGGGTCAGTAGCGTTTCTTCACATCAGAACTGCACCGCATTTTTATACTCCGCCTAAATATTCTACATCATAACCAGCTGAATGACTGCTAAATTTGTCTCGGCGCCAAATCATTCCTGAAGTTGCACCAGTCTGATCACTTCCCGAAAAGCTGCTTTGTGATTCCACAGTACGTTATGACCGAAACTATATTCTCTGTTGAAGAGGTTATCCCTTTCTGAAAACGACCATTGATTCGCGCTACAGACTGACGCTTTGGCATTGATGCAGACGAATGACTGCTGGAAAATAAGGAGGTCGGAAAGTGCCCGAAGTATGTGTACAAACATTTTGAAAGAGAAGGAACATCTGAACACTGACAGTGTCCCGAGATGTTGTAGCTGAATGAGGGATGATTGGAAAGGATGCGATGTTGGCGCATACAGCGCTCAAGAGCAAAAAAGTTTTGCATATTGTGCAACAATGGCCTTCGACCTCAATGAGATTGCATCAGAACCGTTTATCAAAAAGATTGAAAAGACATTGGTTGGAGAGGAAACTCAGAAAGTATCGCGCAATGAATCGGAGTCCATTCAGGCAACTCCCTCCTTTCGTGGATTACGGATGCTACCAACAAATCCGTTTTTTTTTTCATTTCATAGCCATTCTTTTGTACGAACACTTTTCTAGTTGCACAAAGTTTGAGAACAATGAACTAGTAGCAAGATATATATATATATACATGTATAAGCGGTGAGGATTTGATGTTTTGTCGTCACAATTGGATGAGAAGGAACTACTGAGAATGGTGGTCTTCGTTTTCTTCTCATGTTTTTGTGATTATTTAAATTAGTCTCACCAAAATTCTGTCAGACACTGTTTTCTTTTGGCTTCGAATGTACTGCCATTTTCTTTGCTTTGAAGGTGTTAAAATGCATTATGCTAGTCGTTGTATACGCAATGTTTATTGTTCTTTTTTGACTTCATTGTAGTTATTATGGATGCACATCATTTCTTTTTACAGTATTTGGAGTGCGTTCGTAATATTTGCCGATTGGGATCGACTTCAAGGGCNGGGGGGGGGGGGGGGGGGGGGGGGGGGGGGGGGGGGGGGGGGGGGGGGGGGGGATGCGATTTTTGAGTTCTTACTTTTGAGATTCACGAGAGGGGTACGGATAGAGGATCATACGTTGTGATGCGCCAAAGGGCATTTTTAATCTGTATGGTTACTTTCCATACCAAGGGACGCTCTTTCTGAAAAAGAACAAGCAAATGAGAGTGTCGTGCACTGAAGCCACAGAGTGGAATAGTATGGAGAGGAAGGAACGTAAGTAAAGAAGAAAGTGGTGTTGTGCATTATTGCTATGCATATACTAAACAAGAGTTTGTGCCGCAAGAAAGCGTAGTGGATTCACAGGAGTGCTTTTTTTCCAAAAACTAACTCACAACTGTTTTGTAGAGGCACGGAGTCAGTCGAGCAGAAGAAAGCCGAGACTGCACCAAAGAAAACCCACACAGAAGAGGTGAAGGGTGACATAGGTTCGACACATTCTGTATCGGCTTCATCTGAGGACGATTCCTAGTTAGTGCTTGCTGAGCTTTATGCTCCCAACCTGGCCTTTTTTCTCGCCGTCACGAACAGGGAAAGACGTAACTTTTCCTCCACTTTGACATTTAGGAGTTTTTGAATCTCGCTATTCGGTCAAGGGCACGGCTTGCAATCCAGCAGCTTGGTAATGAAAGTAAGCCGATTTTCGAAATCCTCAATGAGTCCAGTGAAATGAGACCATAGAAATCGAAAACACGCTGGAGAGTTGTGCCCACTTGATGAACCATTTTATGGCCGTAACTGTGCCGCATTTTCATGTCGCCTGCTCTTTTTTTGCATTTGTGAGTTTGTAAGGATGCGCGACCTTTCATGTGCAATTTTCAACTTCGCTCCATTTTTTTCTTCCTCTTCCCCGCGTTTTGCATCCTTTTTCTGCGGTTTGTGTTCTTCATTCTCTAATGTTGAAGGCGCGAGGACCAAACTCATATGTGATTATGAGCATGCTAAATTGATGTAGCTCTCGAAATTGCACGCTTATTGTTTGGAAGATTATTTTTCAATCGTCAGCGCCTAGCAAATATTCTCTGAAATGAAAGGTTTTTGTTTCGCCTAATGAAAGGTTTTGTTCAAAGAGTGTGTGATATTTTCAATGATTTTGGCAACTATTTCTGCAGTTAATATGGCGTGACGCCAACAGGCCTTTGTTTTGAAGAAAAGAACGGGAGCATTTGATTGCGCGAATAGAAGTTCGAAGAGATTCGTACACTCGTGAAGGATGGAGTATCGTCGATGTCATCATTTGCTTTTTTTAGCGACAATTTCTTTCGGTCCATTTGTTTGGATTATGTCTGAGGGATATCGCATTTCCTGATTGGTACGGTTGACAGCGTTTTCATTCTCTGAAGGCCGATACGCATTCGAGACTGAGGAAACACTTGAGTTCAACAAATTCACAACTTTCCCTCGGGGATACCTTCCTAAAAAAAACTTTGAGGAATGGGTAAGACCCTCAGAGCATGAACGAAAAAGTATGGGATAATCAATAGCATTTTGATTCGCTACTGGTATTTATAAAATCCAGTAGGCCAAATGATTATTTCTGAAATATATGAATGAAGTTAGAGTTGCATCGGGCGCACCGACATCACAGTCGACAAGAGTGGAAAAGCCTGAGGAGCAGCCTTCGACAGCACCAAAGATCGCTTGTTTTATTACTGTTGTGTTTTTTGTTTGTAGCTAATGATGTGATGTTTTTCAGTAACTGTGTGATTGTTTTGTACCAGTAAAAACAATAGCTTCAGTCGTCAACAGCTAATATTTTGAAGAGGATCTTAGCAGTAGTCTTATTCGAGTTCTCTCTTTTTGTTGCTGTAGTAGTGGAAAGGCAAAGGGGAAATACAGCAAACAGCAAGGATCTCCTTGACGAACTCTTGCCCTTTAGATGGAAATACTTGCATAGTTGTGCAAGCACCCCTCGCCTATTTTACTTGAAGACTATCGTCTACGAATTTAGTGCCTTTAAACAATAAAAAGCTTTGTTTATTTCCAGATACAATGCGTATGCAATCGATTGGTTTGACAATATACGCTGCTCTTTTTACTCGTCTTTGATGTCGATAAACCATCCGCAAAGAGTGTCAATGAAGAAATGAAACGGGAAATCCTCATCTCCTTCAAGTGGAATCGCTGAAGGAGTTGATGGCGGAGAAGAAATTCAGTTTCCATATGAGCATTCCACCAAAACACTCGAAATGAATATGATCATTGCTAGAATAACCTTTCAGATTTCTAAAAAAGAAATGTATCCCCTCAAAGAAACTAAACGGAAAATTTGAGCGATTATAATTCCAATAATGGAACTAATGTTCTAGATGGGGTGGAGGGGGGATGGTCGATATTGCCATTAGCTCGATCACTAAAAGCTTTAAATGAAAGTTTTAGTAATGTACTCTATTGATGCAATGTGAACACGACTATTGCTCGGCTATAATAATCAGAAAATAATGGTTGCTGTGTGCTGCAATCATTGAATAAATTTGTTTCAAACGCTTGGAAAACCATATTATGGACAGAATTTTGCCTTTCTTTTAGGCAGTTTGGATGCCAGAAAAACATTATATATTGAGCTTATAAATATTTATCATCTTCACAGAAGTGTATTCGTTCTTTCTACGGATAGAAAATCAAGTTATCCCTCTTTCTTTATTTTTATTTATGGACCCATCAACGGATTGGTTCATAGGTGACCACCAAAAATATGGTCATTTAAAGATGGATAGCAAATTCATGCTTTGAGACCCCTTTAATTGATTCAAGCCAACATTAGCTAATCGACACTGCCCAGACATAACGCAAAGTTGAGTGCAGCCGCAGCACTCTATTTGAATTATTTTATACTGTTATATTGTTAATGCGAAGAAACATGCCCGAATGCAATTTGTGGTGCAAACACTTTTGCAAATCAAAGGAATAAATTTTAATGTGAGGATGCTATAAGCAAAATATACTAAATTGGTACGATTATGTATTTCTTCTTTGACTCTATGAGTGCTTTTTACATCGTACGTCTTATTGATTGCATTTTGTGTTATCATTGTTGGAATGCGATCGATGATCAAATGAGATGTTTTGACGATGGAGATTACTTGGTTTATGGAATTATTTCCGTCAAGCCCGGAAGAGAAATGTCTGATGTGTCTGAAAATGTCTGCAACAACAACTGAAAACATTTTATGAATAAAGCTGCCGCAAAATATAATAAAAGGAACGTTTAAATACGAACAAACAACCAGTACACCTATCGCAGCTATAATGCAGTAAAATTACTCAACGTTTCCCACACCCACCTATCGGTACCACCACCGAAAAAACCTTTCACGTCGTTTGGCCTAACGACCCAATTTTATCTATGACAAATCACATCCGAATCCACACAGCGTTCATTTCTTATAGGTTGGTCATCGCATAAGAAGCAACAAGACAATCAGCACATGCCATAAATATCTCCTCTGCACATCCCACTCGCTCATCATTATTTAGCTATCTCATCACCCTCAGGAAACGAAATGAGGATCTCTGTCTCATATCGAATGCAATTTTAGAAATACATCAATACATTCCGATGTCAATTTATTCCTCCAACAATACAGCGATCGATCCATCGGCGACAAATCCGCTAGTCGTTTTTCAGCGGCGCTCTAAAACGACACAGTCAAGATGGGGATACAATGAAACAGTAAAGATACCAAACATTCAAAGACCCAAGTGAATGAAGGTCGGATTTTGGAGACCACTCTAATGCGTTTATCATGTTTATCCTATCTCATCTCATAACCTCTGTAGGAGACAAGTTGAAACTTTTGGATAAACAAGCAATTACAAACAGAGAAATGTATCCATCACCATAATGTGCACCATTCAGAAATGAACGCAACTACCTCACCACTACCTGGTAGCTTTCGAAATGCCCCCACAGGCTTTGCAGTTCTACCGCTAGAACGAGAAACTACCTTAAAAAAAGGAAACACAATTTCAGAAAACATAACAGTAGTGAGAAATAAAGTAGCACCAAAAACGATGGAAAGGCTAAGCCACCTGATTACTGAATCACAGTGATGTGCCACACATTTACAACTTCGTCTATTCCTTAAACTTTAGCTTCAGCCAATAATTGAAAGAGCAACGAACTGACAAATTCATAAAGC
>JAARMF010000703.1:8948-54785 GCA_022844705.1 Toxascaris leonina | reverse complement strand
ATGAGTTTCGAGTTCGGATCCACTTTGTTGAAGAACATCTGCAGTGATGCCCTACGCATATTGCTTGCAGATTTGGCGTTTATGTTGAATGATCTTGAGCTGAAAGGAGGCGATGTAAGTGTTCATTACGATGAAGAGGATCCGAACGCACCACCAGTGCGATTTATTCTCATCGGTGATGAGGAAGAGGATACACAGAATATGGTAACCCCACAAAGCAAAGCGGATGAATGCACAGTTGTGGGCGTCGTTCAGCGACATTCCTCCACCCCAGCCGATCCCTCTTTGTAGGTTTCTTTCGTTGATTTCTTCTTATATTCATTTATTTCGTTGCTTCCTTAGGCAACAATACGGCAGCGAGTTTATTGTGAATTATGGAATATTTGTTATTTATATTTCTGCAAAGAAAGAACATATTATGTCGACGTCATCTATGTGTGTTTGAACGTTTGCGTCTATTTATCTCAATAATAGTTTCTGCTATTGAACAATTGGAGTTGCAGTCATGGAATTAGATAGGTGTATTATATACGGTGGTGAGACATCTACCTTTTTTTGATCTCTCAACTGGTAAGTGTTTAAAGATGAAAGCGAATTTGCGCACATAGTAGAAGCTTTGTATCAGGCGATCGTCATAGCAGGTTCTACGGATGTATTATTTGTTGATAATCAATCAAACGGCTTGCTCGGGTTGGGAAACTGGAGCGAATTTCATGCCTAGCTGCTTCAACTCGATTTCGCACTTGCTATAAGAAATTGATATATTAGTTGGGTCTCGTTATGTCCGCCATATCCGATAGCGATTCAAACGAGCATGGTGGTGATATCCTGTTGGTGTCACTTGACGATCTTTGAAATGTTTTCCAAAAATTATTTGATGTTGAGGGGAGGCNGGGGGGGGGGGTATCAATTTGTACTCACTAGGGATAGGTATATACGTATCTGTGGAAATTCCGTTTTGTGAAGAGAATTTTTAGTCAAGCTTTTTCATCAGTCGGTGGTTCGTTTGCTTGCTCTTCACTGACATCTGTTTTTTTTCATAGCGTTTTGTGCTAGGGATGCAATTTCACAATATCCTATTCTCCCTCACGAGTGAACATCTTAGATCCCGTACTAGCTATAGGTGTGACCCTAAGGTCATTCTACAGACATAGTGCTCAAGAAGGTCATTTTGTAGTTATAGTACTGAAGCACTGGAAGTATTACACGTAATGATTTTCAGTGGTGTCCAATCGTTGGGTATCGTTGCGACGCGTCGTGCTTTGGTGGCACCTCGAAAGAAGCTTGACGATGGGAATACACAATCGTCAGCGCGGACACGTCCCTTCATTCCGGCTTTCTTCCCACATAGTGATTCGATCTCAAAGCAGAGGTGACAAATGTCTTTTGTTGTATTTATTGGTTTGATGATTCGGAATGAATTTTGATTCTTTCATAAATTTTTACGGACATCTGAAGAAGATTGTATTCGAGATTCTAGAAGGATCATTTCCAACTTCAAAAAATGAACCGTCATTTTTGTCACTTACTTCCCAAAATTTATTCTGCCTTTAGGAAAAATAACGAAAGCATGAAGCGCCTACATGAAGAAATTTGTTATGGAACAAAGAGGAGGATGGCATATAGCTAGTGACGATGAAGGCATCTATGATTGTGGTTATGTGACATATAAGGGGAATGGAAGTCACTTCGTGAAGCTATAGTATTGTGTCACTGCTGACAACGTTTTTATCAGTATTATTCCACAGTCTCTTTTTTCGCGTATCATTACAAATCGATTTACAGCTTTATATTTGCATCAAAAGTGGAAAGCTTTTTAAGGAGACAACCAAACCCTCTCATCAACGCAGTGATCTCACCACAGCGCTATATAACTATCGAACAGCGAACACACTCAGAAGAAGGTAGATTGTGCGGTTATTTCTTTGAAGTTGATGATTTTTGTAGAATTTTTTTGTTTGGGTAATGNCCGGGGGGGGGGAAGCGGTGAATTCCGCGTTCGTGAGCAGTAGCACACGTTTTTTAAGCTGAAACGCGCCGTGAAGAGTATTGATTTTGCTTAGTATCTTTATCTTCCTATATTTCGCTTCCAAGTATTTCGCTTACTAAATTATTGATATCGGATTCAGATCTGGATTATTTTTTTTCGCAGAATTTTTCGTTGGCGTTGGTGATGTAATAGTCAGTGGAAAGAAACTATTTTAAGGATCGGGTGCATCACAAACAACAGTGCAGAAATTGCGAACTGGTGGGCCTTATCTGCATGCCGACATACAAAAGCAAAGCCCAAGAAGAGCATCAACGCCTTCGAATAGCAATTTGGTGTCTTCGAGTTCGATCGCTGTGCCCACTTCTACAAGGTATTTTAGTGAACGCTTCTTTGGAGGATACGCCTCTTTTCTTTGTGGTCGAATGGGTTTTGATTTGGGGAGTCGTATTTGTCCCTGAAACCGAGGAATGATACTTTATGTGATGCTATAGTAGAGCTGAGGTGAGGGAAGTTCGGTTAAATTAGACAGGCTTATGTTTGTTGTAAGCTGTTTGTTTGTCTTGTTCTCCCGTTTTGGTTATATCGTTGGAGGCAGTTTACTGTCATGGTTATCAAAAATTTTTATGCATATCTGAAAAGGATGCGTTAATTTGTGGTTTAGTTGGTGCACAGTTGAAAGTATATCCTGTGATTGGTAGAGCGATGTAATTGGCAGAGGAATTTGTCTGCGCCGATGTGTGTGAGTGTTAGTGATGAACAAATGGCTTTATAGGTTCGGAAGTGAGTTGTAGTGACAGATTGGTTTTATTATTAAAGAAGTTTATGAGGTTATGAACAGAGCTAGAGGGTGATACCCCTCTTCGTATTTTGTTAGTATTCATTAGAGGGTGTTTATTGAATTTGTAGTGTTGTAGGCGTTATTGTGTTCTAGAGATGCATGATTCGTTTGTTCATAGTGCTTTTTTTATTCCAATTTTGTTTTGCTGCTGTTTAATTATTTATTTATTTATTTTTTGGATTACGCTGGAGTGCATCATATCATTGCTAATGATGGCAGAATAGCTGAGAGGATGCTAAAAGGGGATCGCTTGAACTGAGCTTTTAAACGTGGATTGGTTTAGGATTCCACTGTCCTTTCTTCCTCGTTTACCCATTTCCCACCTCTTCCTTCCACCCCTCCCCCCCCTCCTCTTTTATGCAAAAGTAGGTTGTAATGCATCAATTGGTGTAGATCGAAGACATCTGCAGTAATATAGGCAACGCAGTTGGGAGCGTTATATGTACTCTGAATGGTACAGTTGGAGAACTATTGTGTGGAAATTAATGGTCAACGGCATTGTGAATGAGCATTAGCTATTCCCCAACGAATAAAATTTGAACCCGTAGTGTGATTGAAAGCAAATGCCAATAGGCTGAAATATTTTAGGCTATCTTCCCAGCCGAGATTCATGTTTGCTGGAGGGAGAAACACTGAGATCTGAAAGAACGGTAGAATCCATGACCAGTTTCCAGTCATCAGATCCAGCCATCAAACTTTCATTGCTGGTTTTGTTGATGTGTATCGGTTCTTGATATACAACATTTTTTCATTGCCCTTGAAGTAACGAGGTGCACGATTTAAGGTCAGCGAATGTTGCAAGTGGCTATCATGCATCGACATCAGTGAGCCGACTAACCGATCCAAATACGATATCATTGAACCCCACGCCGATTATGCAAATCCCGCAAGCAGCACCACACACGAAGCGCAGTGCTATTGTACAAAGGAATCCGGCGGTACTTTCTTGTGCAATATTTCCTATTGTGTTGATTCATAAGCGAATTCCTAGAAAAGGGAATACGAGAGACTATTTTTGGGCACAAAATGTGCGATTGAGCATTTTGAAGATATTATGTCATTGCTACTCAGTTTTTGTACCTTTGATACTGATTTGAATTGATTCATTAGTATCGAACTTGAAATTGATGTAGTAAAATACCAAGTGAATGGTGATTAATGAAGGTGTTATGTGATATAAAGGTAACGTTAGGTTATGCTTAGAGGTGTCTAATGGGAGTTGGTAGGACAGAAGTGTGGGGATGGTAGGAACGGTTTTGTTGCCGTTGTTGATTCCCGTTTTATGTTAGTTCACGGTTTATTGCCACCTTCATTGCCATAGAATTATTTCTTTCTTCCTGTCAGTTGACATTTTTAAGGCGATAATACGAAGTCGGCAGATGCTTACATCGCAATTGTTGCGTCAGAGCTCCACTTCATCGGGTATTGAGCGCTCTAGCTATTCGATGGCTGGTTCGTTTCGCGTTTATTCGCTAAGCCGAATGAATTCTTTTGACTCTTGACTGTTAGTGGATTGCATCCAAGCTTAAGGGGGTGAGTGGATTGCGTTTTTGAAATTAAAGCTTTGAAGTATATAAATTGCACTGTAATTCCGTATAAAATATGCTTTTATTTATTATTATTTGCACTGACAACAAACACCTATACTTGTATAGAACTGTAGTGCTCATATGTTTCAAAAAAATGTTCATTTGCAGGTAGCTCGTCGGCAGTGCAGCGATGGCGTCCACAACGCTCTTCAACGGTTATTGGTAGCGGTAGCGTGCAGAATTCTTATAGGTATTCAGCGATTGATGCCAATGATCGGTGCGTTCTTCGATTTCTTCACCTGCAGTTGTAGTTGCGGAGAATGGAGGGGGAAAGGGAGGAAGGGACATTCAGTGAAGTAGATGGCGTAGCATGAAAGAGTGTTTATTTATTTGTGTGACTTGAGATGTTGTTGCATGGCGCATATGAATGGGATGGGGCTTGGTCGAGCCTTTATATGCTCTTGTGAACACTCCGGGGCAGCAGCTTACTGTGAACGTCGTCCGTTTGCAAATTATTTTTTCGAATGCGACAAGGACCGGGAGTAGCAAAGGTCTGCCGTGATCATTATTCCATTGCAATTCGCCCAGGTCAGGGAGTCGACGAGTTTATTCAACTAAAGTTGATTATATAAGAGCATTTCGAAAGAAGGGCAACCCAGTAGTGTAACGCGCAAGTGAACAGCCTCAGTAATATTGACNAATATTGGTATGAAGATCGTTAGGCATTAAAGGGCCACATCGCATGGGCATTGTAATACTCATATATCAGGTGTTGGGCAATTCCCGTAGGCTTGATTCTCATTTATGCGTTGTTAATTTTGGGTGATTTCTTCACCTATGCGATCGGTTGCGAACGATGTGCTGTGGTTAATGAATTCCGATCCATCCTTTTGGGTTTTACACGTAGTTGATTCAAGTGTGATAAGCTGACACGAGTGGAATATTCATGATTTTGGGACAACGCCGATCACTTATTGACAATTTCCATGGTGCACTAAACATTGAAACGTGAGAGATTATCCATCGCAGTATGGTTGTGTCGCGTTTGTATCCGTTTCAATGTTCTCATTTCAGTATGTTACCGCAACGAGATTATGATGAATATTATTATCGGCCACGAGAGACGAAAACGTTTACTGTCTCAGGTGAGTCTGAATGCTTCTCTGGTCGCTTTTTACCCCGATCTAGATCCTCCTTTATTCACTCCCCTTTCCTGCCATTCAAAATCCATATTCATGTGTTCCTTTATCATCCTCTGCTTACGCTTAATGACCTCCGGTGCCCGGAGTGTTTCGTTTTCAGTAGCTTACAAGGGGCATAGGTGGTCGAAGTGTCATCACTGTTGGTGGGTGGTGGTATGTCTGAAATGAGTAGCCACTACCAATGGAGTTGCCATTTCAGAGTTTCTCCCCGTCTTTTGCTCGTTCCGGAGGGACGGCTCTGTTCCACAAAATCTGTTGGAGCTGCATTGCCCATAGGCATATTTCTTGCTAAGCGCCTATGCTGTTATGTAATTTATTTGCCCACTTCTACCTCTTCCTGCTAATTGTTTGTCACCTTTTGGAATACTCATAATTGGCGTCGTGCGTTGTATTCTAAGATTGTAGTCCTCAACAGAAGTAGCCAGTTTTTTTTTTTTTTTTTGGATTTATATACCATCATAGGGTAATGGGCCATCAAAGTGAAGTTTTTGCTTTGATACACTCAAGAACGCTCGTTTTTGTTTCTCGTTCTTGATGCTGATGGGAAATGGAATATCGTTGACTGCGATTTTTAAATGCCACCCTCGGAGAGTGAGCTAATAATTTTATTGATCGCTGCCTGACTCTGCAGATTTCAGCGATTATTAAATCAGAGAAGGGATTAGAAGGTTGGATGTAGGCTGCTGGAAGGGAACGGCACGGCCCAGGTGAGGTAGCAAAGAGGTTTCGACTTGGCTCGTGGGGGAGTGTTGTTGGAATGGTTCTTGATGGAAAGGATTGTCCAGTGACGGACACNGCACGGCCCAGGTGAGGTAGCAAAGATATGGGGTTTCGACTTGGCTCGTGGGTGAGTGTTGTTGGGATGGTTCTTGATGGAAAAGATTGTCCAGTGACGGATACTGGGAAGCTTTGCAGTCCTGACGCAGTTCCAGGGTATGTTGTGATGACATACCTTTACAGAGCTTCGTAACGCCATGTGGAAGAGGTTAGCAAATCAATTTGGTAACGTCTGAAATTTTGAGGTAACGATGCAGTATTGTCGATTCGCGTAAACCTCGCTTATTTTTTGGTACTGTCAATGTTGATGGTTGGAGCTTTTCTTTTTTGTAGGAAGTGCTCGCTCACGTCTTGTTCCAGTGGATCCTTCACCCACGATGTACTATGTGAGACCGCAGTATCAGAGTTATACGCCTCTCGGTTTATCTCGGGTAGGTTCTCTGTGACTTCTTTATATGACTGTTTCTTTCGTTGATTGCCTTTTCGTGATCTTCTTCCGAACTTTCTCGGTGCAGAAAATTGCTCACAAACAGAAGTTGTTGGAATTGGAAGTGAATTTCTTACGTATGGCACAGTTAGGCGAGTACTGATATTGTGTAGGCCGGAAAGCAGTCGAGAACCGAATTTTTCTGTAGTCAATCGTTGTGAGTAAATCGCATTCGGCATGGCAAGTAGTGTACTGGTCCCTGTTCATCGCGTTGATCTTGATCGGCGTTCAATACTGTTTTATAGCAATGCCTGCTGTTTTGAGTTGAGGGAAATGTTTCGTATGGGCATTCGTAACGAGGATCTGACCGCATCAAGCTTAGAAGGCCATTTGGAGTGAATCAGATGGCATATTTTGTTTGGGTTGTCTTGCGATCTGTTGCAGTGAGCTGTTGAAAGAGAGTATTTAAGCACTGCGCTAAGAAGCTTATACCATAAGCGATGGGAAAAAGGAGCTAAATAGCCGTGTCCTTATTCAAAAGTGCTGAAGACTGGTGTGGAAGACCATCGGATATCATGCATTTTGGCAGCTTTTGCTTTTGTGATTTTTGGATTAAAACTGCAGGATGGACAGTGAAGCAGACACATATACATAGGCTTAAACATTTCGCAGCCATAACGTACTCAGCGATCGCAATCTTGTGAAAGTGGGAAGGGTGGATGGCGTCACGCTATTTATTTCATGAATCTGTCAGAGCATTGGTTCGAATGGTTTCTGCTTCACTCGGAGGATATTGGTTTGTTGGTTGATGCGAAGCATATTAGTCACTAATTTGCCGCCTGTTTAGCCAACACGAAGGTATACACATGAGGGTGAAGTCGTACGTCGAGTGTCGTTACCTCGTGAGGTGGATCGTCAACAGTTGCAAGAGACAGCTGCTGCTGTTGCTAGTATCGCATCTTTGAATGAACAGCAACCGTGTGAGGAGCAGGATGAGAGGAATGAGCTCAACACCGAATCCACTCTTCGTCACTCTAACGGTAATGCTAAGCGCAGTATCTATGTCCATGGCTGATTGTGAGCATTTGCAAACGGATTTGCAAATATCAAAGCTATGCAATTATATGGCTTGTTGCCATGGACTACAGCTCTTGAGCTTATTGGTTTTGTGAAGCTCTAGCGGGATGAAGGTTTACCTCCCATTTTTCATGGAGTACATCAACGATATGGGTGGCAATTTATGGAGAGCAGTCGTTTTATCCGCGAGTTTTCTGATGGTAAGAAAGGGTTGACGGAATTGAGATTCGTGCGAAGTAATATGGCAATCGACTCGATGGTTTCAGCAGGTTAATTCAGCTCCAGAATTGGTTTGAGATCTTTGGTTGGCCATAAAATTTAGTGCATTTGCGTTGAAGCGGAAAAATTTTGCGAGTGTAGCTCCCTTGTGTCGCATTACATCGACAACTCAGAACAGTGATGTCGTATTTCATGAATGGAGTGTTACATTATATGCTCGCTTTGGAAATATTTGAAATCCGATCTTATAGAACTAATTTGCTCACCACTGGTTTCATAAACTATACCACCTTTCGAGCATCTGTAAGCCGTCACCATAAATTATACAACATTTCATAGGAAGAAATCGTTGAACCAAGTAATTAAGCTAATAATTATATGAATGGTTGAGTATAGTTTGTGTAGAAGTGTTTGAGATTTGTTGACGGTTAATGTTTTCTTGGACATGATGTTTTGAGATGGCTGGTAAGTTTCGAGATGGTTGAAATTTTCTGTAAAGGCGGATTTGTTTTCAGTGTTGGTCGGTGCGCAACAAGTTAAGATTCAAAAACGAGGCATCGAGCAAGCACCACATAAAAGCACGCTTGCGGACAATGAAGTGATTGCTGCATCGACTCCATCGAATAAGACTCCACACGACGACGAAGCTGTGACGCAAAGGTACAGCATCTCTGCATTCTCGTTGTTTGCAGATTCATTTATGTAATTCAGGCGAAGGCAGCTGGCCTCTTCATATGGGGAAAAGTGCACGTTTTGGAACACTTTAGCAAAAGTGGGGTGGCAATGAATTTTAGTTCCTTCAAATTGAGATAGCTAATTATCAGAAGGAATATGGTCTTCGTGAGTCACTATTATCTCCTGCTTCATCTGGAAAGTTATGGGATGGTTGAGCTTTGATGCTTGTGTGTGATAAGCTTTCCCCCATATTCCTTATTTCTCAAATCGGCATTGCCTACGAAGCCTTTTTAGGCGGTTTGAAAGGGGTCAAAAGGTGAATAACGGGAGATGCGTTCGAAAGGGGATGTGCAAAGAAGAAAAAGGGTAAAAGCAGCAGAGGGTAACCTGTCCAGCCAGTAGATATGTTGAATGCGTTATGAGCATGTAAATTTGATAACGAGACTATGGGAATGCTATATGCGACTACACAGGCTCACATTCATTGTTCCATTTGCTACTCATCTCTGCACTCATCAAGGGAAGAGAAACTTCAGGATTTTCATGATAATCCTGGAAGCAGTAGAGGGGTTGCGCTGCAGGTTGTGATGACCGCAACAACTGAAAGTTTTAGTAACTGCACAAGGAACTGGTTACTATTAGAGATGGCATCCAGAGAGTATCTAAAGCCTCAGTCCCTTTGATCGGTTCTGTCAAATTACACCCATATTTTGAATATCAGGCAAACAATGATTACCACAGTTTTTGGTCAAATACAGTTCGAATTAATTTCTGGTAGAAGTGAGTAAATTCGCGAATTCTTGTCAATTTCATAGGAAAGAACAGTGGTGTGGTTACTAATGCGTCCTTGCGCGAGTCATAACCACGGCGTTGGCGAGAGGGAATTGGACTCTACCGCATCAGATTTGCGATGTAACCTGAGACCGTCGTTTAGTTATCATATTGAGAAGATTTCGTGGAAAATTTTGATCCGTTTCGATCAGTCATGTTTGCATATCCACAAGCACTCTCCCTTTCGACCATAGATTCGTTTTGGAAAGCTGCAAATTATTTAATTTCTGAACTTGGAAAGTGGAACCATAGCGGCTACATCTTCGTTTTTTTTTTCTTGTGCAGACTCTATCAGAATTTTCGCTAACACATTAGGTAGTGTGCTCGCCTCATGCCGATATAAACTGCGACTTATGTTCAGATGAGAAGGGGAATAGGAAGGGGCTGACATCGTTTGCAGCTTTCCTTTACTTTATTTAAAGAGGAATTACAATATTCCTTCATAGGGTGCTCTTTTGTCAGTATATAATTATTTTCCCAAACCTCTAAATTTCGTTTCATATACTTCATATTCGTGCATTCTATGTGCTGTATGTCGTATTTGATGTTTGTTTATTTTAGGGTGCACACTTCATGTCCACCTCGGGAAGGTGATGATGTGGCGGAAGGACGTCGAAATGCAGGGGCAGCACCTCGAAAGTACTGCATCGAAAATGCGGAGGATGGCTTAGCCGTGTTGGCAATGGCTGCTGCATCACACGCAGCTGCAATAGACCATCATGCTTCATCGGGACAAGCACCAAAAGCAGATGACACATCCAACCCTTCATCGTCCACACTACCATCGTCGTCGGGGATACATACTCCCGTATCAGTGGTGCAATCGATCAGGAGTGTGGAATCATCGAAGGCCGCACTAGAGCTGAACGATAACTCATCGCCTAGTGCACCACAGGCGAAACGACCTCGGATTACCAGTTTCGGACTCGAGGTGGAGGACGAAGAATATTGATGGGAAACCTCTTGTACTGACTGACACAGTGAAGAATTGGAGGAGTGGTGGGGGTATTCACGATAGCAGATAGTTCTAGTGAACCTCAATTTTCACACAATTTCTAATAAAGCAACATAATTTCGGAAGAGAAACAGCCGCACCTTGAAAACCCCTCATTCCCGCTGAAGAGAGGAAGAGGATGTCCCTTCTCCATTTCTGTGTTGAGATTTCATTGGAGTGCTATATTTTGTTACAGGTTTAGTGCCGTTATTCGGTTGCTGATGTTGTCATTTCCCATTTTTATTGTCGATGATAATTAGGCAGGAAATGTCCGCGTTTTATAAATTTTTTACTAATTTTTAAGTTGTTGTTGTCCGATGTTGAGGAAATTTCGAAGTCTGAAAATATTATCATAGAAGCGGTCTGCAACCTCTTTTTTGCAGATATGAGCAAATATAGTCGATGCAGTGTTGTGTATCATGCAATCGGCGTTGATTTGATGCGATTTGCATCTGCATTAAATTGCAAAATAAACGCTTCGTTGAGCGCATGACTAAACTCTCTTCAAAGATGCGATGATTGGATATCGTTCTAGGTAGGGGGAGTCTGGCGCAGAAGAATTCCCGAGAAGAGAGAGAGAGGGGGGGGGGTAATGAATAATGCGAATAATAGTCACTTGATCGCTTGATTGACCGGACTATCGAACGTCGATGACGCTGCCGGTCACAATGCGCTTCCATTAGGGTACTGAGGCCCGTGGTTTTGCATTGTTGTAGCCAATAAGTGACGCCACCGCGCTGGCCAGGCGAGCAGGCCATAAAACGAATTTATGAAACAGTAGTAAACCTACGAAAATTCTATATTCACGGATGATTTGTTTCAAATCTCGTCAATTCTTTCAGTTTTCTTCTGTAAATTTTTATCATCTCATTATCGATAATAAGTTTTTTGAAATGTTTGGAACCGGAGAGCGAAAGTGAAGTGCAAAGTATTTCGTCGTTGATCGTGCTATATTACCTCATACGCAACCTTTCTAATCTGCTTCAGACATGTAAGTATCAGTGGAATAGCTGGTGTCGCAGTCAAAGTGATCATTGAATTATTCACTTCTATCACCGCTTTGTCTTCGGGACTCATCAATCTAAGCTTGCGATGTCGTATGTAGTCGACGATTATTTCCCACAAAAACTACACAGCTTGGAAACATCGATATACCCGGATAGCGATATGAATCGACACATCTCTGGATGCATCATTATACATGCACACACTACGGGCATGAAGCAAGTGCTATCTGTGAAGCGCGAATGCGGCTGTTACACTTGAAGTATTTTGAGCATTTATGATGTCGGTGTTATCGAGGGAAGTGTAGTTGCGTTGCGGTTACAAATTGACTAGAGGACTAATCCTGATGCGATTTGCTTTTCATTGAGCATGGTTTTTGTTAGGCACCAGGGTTGGAGTCATTAAAACTTGTCCCTGGCGGAGCGATCGACTTCAGCTGGGATAAAGTCGGCCGGGTCGACAGGCAGCGGACTCGTTGAGGAAGCAGAAAAGAGAACCGCTTTCTCGATCACCTTTAACGTCTTCGAATCAAAAAATCCCTCAACGTTTCATCTGTACTATCAGTGCCTGCGATCTGCATAAGTGCTTCCGTAAACGCAATGAGACGCAGGAATCTTCCGGCACATTACCCCATGCCNACAAATTGACTAGAGGACTAATCCTGATGCGATTTGCTTTTCATTGAGCATGGTTTTTGTTAGGCACCAGGGTTGGAGTCATTAAAACTTGTCCCTGGCGGAGCGATCGACTTCAGCTGGTCGGCCGGGTCGAAAGGCAGCGGACTCTTTGAGGAAGCAGAAAAGAGAACCGCTTTCTCGATCACCTTTAACGTCTTCGAATCAAAAAATCCCTCAATGTTTCATCTGTGCTATCAGTGCCTGGGATCTGCATAAGTGCTTTCGTAAACGTAAGTTCGCAATAGGAGCACTCAAACTTTCTCCGGTATTTTCCCCTAGAATGTGGTGTTCTAAAGAGGATGGTGCGGTTGACTTAATTCCACTCAAGTCGATTTCCCTCATCCCTTTCCTCATCTCGATTAGGCGTTGATGATAGTTGGATGTTGTACAAGAGCATACTTCATCGCCATTATGCCACCATTACCGAAGTGTTGAAATATCACAGAAATAGGGAAGTTGTAACGATCACTCATCAGTCAATAAGAAGATTTCATTCTATAATAAGGCACATTACTGATGCGGAATGATAAACGCTATTGCACAGCGTCATTTAAACTCGCCTGAGGGCTGAACAAATCGTAAGGCAATGCGAATGATGTGAATAAAAACTAAGGCGGTTTGCCTTAAACCTTTCTAAATGATATGAACATATTTGTTTGAATTTTTTTTTCTTTTTTTTTTTTGCTGAAGCGAATTAAATGGAATACGAACACATATATGATGATATTAAAATACATGTGAGGTTGCACTTCTATCGAAAGGCAAGCAATCGGAAATGGCCATAATGGCCTAAGCTAAGTGCTATTCGAATTGGCTTTTTATGAGCTCTCTATAAGTTTATATTTACAAGCCGCTTTATATTAGTATCATATCTGTGCTCAATCATAAGTGTATTTTTCTATTTGCTTATTCGACTGATACGATAAATCACAAATGGATTATGCTCTAACGATCCAAATAGGGTTGATAACGATATAAAATCGAAAAGATTGTTGAATTCAGACTAAGAAGCGTCATAAAATAAATAAATTCATCACAAAAATTTTCAAATTGTGAGCCTTAACCTAGTTTTACACTCGTCATGATCATGAACGATTTGCGCTAAACGGGAGAGAGAGACATGGTCGTCGAATTGACAGTTAAATTAGACAAGACATTTGCGGCTTAACACTTATGCGATATCGTTGAAGCACATTTCCTATATGTGTTTTATCTACTGCAGGATAATCCGAATGAGTCTTAGACATCTTGAGATACCGAACGATACAACCGACCGGGTCGTAAAATGCATAAAGACCGATAGTTCTAGGAGATTTGCAATGAAAGCTGCTTCATTCGAAACATAAATACGTGGTCCGGTTTTAATTTGTGCTAATTTATGGAAGCGGTCGGCATGATGAACGATTTCTGTTGGTGCATTCATGTATCTGATACACTTTCGCACTTGTTTAAGGATACCAAGCTATTCTCTTTAATGTTTCATAAAAGATTTTCTGATGTTCCACTTCGAATCTCTCTAAAAGTTGATCAATTTCGTAACGTGTCCTTAATCGATTCCATACTTTCTTGCCCTCTTTTATGTTACCATCGATAATCCACCAAAACAATGCTTTTCGATTGAGAAGTTGCTTCTCGTCGGCTTGAAGTGAACGTATATCGTCGAAAGTGACATTTATCTTATGCGCCAAATGTCCCGTGATAAAATAGTCATCTATCTAAAATAAATCGAAGTAAATATTATTGCTTTTTATAGTAAAGATAGGAAGAGGGGATAGGGTGGCAGCACCTTTGGTCAGTGGTGTAGAGAAGGAAGAGAAATTTTTACTTTAAATTACGGTTTGAAATCTCGTCTTCTGCAATTTCTTTTTCTATTCCGATTTCTTGCCTTCTGATGACAAATAGAATTGAACTGACTGTAACTTATGACCATCATACTTTTGAGGTGAAGAAAGAGAGGAGGAATGAGGTAATCTGTATGCGTTGCTGATAGCTGACATAGGGGAGAAGTCAACTTCGAGAGTTAAAGTCGTTCTATCGGACACTCAGCTAGCACCGACTCGAGTAGAAACGAAAATCGCCCACGAATGCCAATTTTTTCTCAACTCGTTTTGATGAATTTGTTGCAGAAAATTTCGGTTGACTTCGTTTAGCCGAAAACCGACAAAAACTGAGCCGGAAGTGCGATTTTCGCTTGTAGCGTTCGCCGAAAGACGTTTGAAGTTTCGAACTCAAAACGGATGCACAATAATAATCTGCATTCATGTTTGATTAGAGTTTTGAAATGAGTCGCTTCAAGTTCAGGTACTCGCCGATGAGCCTTATGGCCACTTTTTTAGTCGTTACGGCGAATATGACACTAGTTGTTGGCGGTCACAAAAAAAAAGAACTCGAACGATCAGCTAACGTGCTGACGTCTACGCAATTCTGTGAGATGGACAGAATAATTCAGGGAGGAATAATTGAATGAGAGGGGTGCCGTTAAAGCAGATGTGCTTAAATGTTTGGTTCTCGAAGCGGATTCATTCAGATATATTGAAGGAAATGACGGTCCAATTAGCAGTGTGGGTGAGCTTTCCTTTATGGATCGAAGTTCGCCCCGGCCGTTTATCATCACTAGGGTATCGATGATTACAGTTTTAGGGAAGGCTTGAGAGGCAGAATCATAAACGAGCGAAAAGCATCTTCGAAGCGAAATTCACTTAAATCAATTGGCTCATTGCGTTAACACATTCGTTACAAAACAAAGCAGCCTTTAAGTAAAGCTTCATTAATCATTCGATGATATCGATGTTGACAAGAATCAAAAATGTGTTCTCTACGCTATTGACCTTACAAAAGTATTTTAAACTAGTACATAATTAGGCTAGCAAATAGAATGGTTGATAGCTTAGTGGTAGAGCCTTCGTCTATTAAGCTAACAAATCCGGGTTCGATTCCCAGCTGATTTCCCAACGGATCGCCAGTAGGTTGACCACCAAGCGTTCCAGAAATCTCATCAAAACAGTCATGTGTGGTTGTCAGCTGCATCGATACGAAAGTCGATGAAACTACGGCTGTCTTTGTATTGTTGTATTATACATAATTAAGCATTTTCAAACAATTCAACGCAATTACCCAAAAATATTTTTCGCCAATCGCAGCATTGAATATATTTTTTGCAGTGTTCGGCGTTACAATATATTGTATGCCACGACAATAGGGATGATAATAGTCAAGCTCATATTCCTCTTTAGTGACGAACCTATAAATGTAGGAAATATTTAACGATGCTTGTTATCTTATATTGGATTCATTGAATTATTTGCGGAAAAAAGTATTTCCTATTTATGCATATATGCCATCTTTAGTTAATTTCTTCGTAAGATTTCTATAATGATGCACCGATCAGTTAGAAAAGGAAAAGGCCAACAATAAGTCAGAGAGGCGGGCAAAGAGGCAATAAAGCTAGATGTTCGTCTTACTATTCTCTTAGTATTTCGTTCTTGGGATATCCACCCAAAAAGGCACTTTTTATATATTGCCCTGCATCATTGCTACGCATTACAACTTACTAAATATAACAGACATTGTGTAATATTTATATTTGTGTAAATTTTTACGATATCGAGCACATGCTTATTTTAATAAGTAATTTGCTATGTTGATATGTTCAAAATAAGAGGACTATAGGATGAGAGGGAATTCAATGATTCTTCTGTTGTCATGCAATAATCGATCACTTAAATGACTATATTACCATTTCATAGAGCGATTCCTTTGCGGAAATAGAGATGCTTTATCGAATAAACCACATATTATGAGTCTATCATCGTCGATAGGAATTGTACGATTCGAATTAATTCCCAAATAATTTATCACTCCAAATAGATCGAAGATTACATCGTCGTCTATTTTCAAAATATATTGAACATTTGAGCAATTTTCGCTAACGAATCTTAGCCATGCTAACGCCTAAAAATATGATATTTTAACGAGGTGTTGCAATGATGATATGATATGATATATGTGTCGTGATGTGTTATTTCCGAGTGGAAACTAGCATGTAAGCACATCATCTGATCGGCACGACCGAAATAATTCTTTCTTTAGTAGCTTTATCGCTACAAAGCGCATTAGAAATTAGTCGAAAATGAGAAAGAAAACTAGAGCTGAAAAATAATGACTAAAAGATAGACATTTTTGCATGATTTCATTCCCATTTTCTCAAAAAACTTCTGAACTATTCCATTGCCTGTTTCCACTTTGCGCGCTTGCAACTGTGCACCTATTAGACCATTTTATTGCTAACTTATGTTATGCGTGGACGAACTCACTTTGGGATTAAGTTAAGAGATATTTGATAGTTATGGAATGTACATACTAGAATATAACCGAAAGAACATTCTTCGAAACGTTGAACTGTCATGCCTTGATGGCGATCTATCAATTGAAAACCACCAAGTTTTTTTCATCTCCGCCGAGTTTTTCGAATTTCTCTTGTAATCGTGTCTTCAGCCTAACACCTCCTTCAACAGCGTTCACTGTTCTATGGAAATATACTACTTTCTTCTCGGTTGACTACAAATGGTGAACAACAATACCTTCCAAGTGAGATTCCTATAGACGTCGAGAAAATCTTCTTGAATGATATCGTGGTAGATAGAACTCTCCTCAAGAATTCGTTTATTTCGAGTTTCGTCTGCAGATACACCCAGAACAAAAAGCATAGCAGCACCTTGCTGAAGTAGGAATGCTCTTCACTTTCTCACTACAAATGTCATTTTACGCCTTATCAAGTAACGATTACAGCCTCAACAAAGGATGGTAGATGGGGAGGTGAAGGGAGCAGCATCACCAAGTAATTCTCAAAAGATTTCAGAGCGTTCAGAATGATTTCAGAACATCTTGTTCTATAAAAGCTATCTCGGCATTCGTATTACAAAATGTGTGCAATGTTTATCGCTCAGCTAATACTGTTGACGATATTGCAAGAAAGCTCCTTTGAAATGCCGAAAAATGATTGCTTCACATCCTGAAATTCATTCTAATTTTTTGAGGAATTTATTCATATGCTTCCACTTTTACTATCGAATTCGAGCGAAAAAGTTGTCAATTCTAATCGCTGAGAGGGAGGTTCCTCATCATCGTTGGCCTCAAACACTTCGTTGTCAATAATCTTCATCTCAGAACTCTAAGCATGAAAATTCAATTCATCAATAAAGCAAATACACTTCAAATATCATTACAAACTAACTTCCTCATAAAATTGATCACCATACATATCACGATATATTTGCCGTCGATTAAAATGTTCAATAGCCGTATGTACAATGATGAGAAGTTTTAACGCTGGATAGCGTTTTATGCAGAAATCCTCGAAGATCACCCAATTATATTGATTTCTCTTGATGAAGACGATATTCGTCGATATGGTCGTCTGTTTCAAAGAAGTTGTAGTGGTTTGCTGCAAATTCATCTATTTTCTATATGCACAGTTTCACTGCAATGCAGGCTTCTCTTTATTTTTCCCGATGAAGTTGCTGTACTTCCCTAACTCATCGAAATCTTTTAGCCATCTTCTTACAATGCTTCTTTTGCGGAAGATTGGCCAAGGAAAAGGCCATCATTTTCTGAAACATTTTTCATCAATATCGGAAGGAAGAGTGAAGTGCAAAAGCGATTGTCGAGAAAATTTGCTACGTTAGATGCGATAGAGTATTCACCAATCGTAATGTACGAAATTTTTGCTGCACTTCAAAAATGGCGATATCACATTTCAAAATAGGCCTAGCTAGGTATGTTAAGACATCGGTAAGTGAAAAACTCTTCTGAATTGTTCAACGAAATCCCCCTAGCAGCACTAGTGGATCGCCCACTAAGTTCGAGATTTCAGAAGAACCAGTCATAGCTCGTCATCTACATAAGCTCAGCTTCTGAAGTGAACAATCCCGAGAAATGCTTCATGAATTGATAAGCATAAAATTTACGAGATAAACCGTTTCTGGGATTGGATTGTGATAAAAGGCGAGAACTTATGAACCACTCTAGCATATTTCCTGAGTTCACCTTTTCACGTCTAGGATAGCATAATACCCTTCGAATGCAAGATTGTTTGCCATAACTCATAATATTAATGCGGTGATGATGAGATTGTGAATGGTTATGTTTGAAGTTTTTGAGAAGCTTAGAGGTTTCGACATCCGCTTCCATGCTTTTTATGCTTCAACTAAAGGTTCCACACAAAGAACAAGAATATACACTAATACACTTGGCTTGTTCAACAAATTCTTTTGATGAACAAATAATACGTAAGAGTTTCTATCAAAATAACAAAAATCCTCACTTTGGCATATATGTCTATCTATTTATCAACGATTGCAAAATTCCGACTTCGCTACTTCAACGTAGTGCAAGGGTGGCAACAGGTCGAGAAGGCTATGCCAGCGGAGCTTCGTGCTCTGGCAGGTCTTACCAAGCTGGACAGGCTTCTTGTGGGTACCATGGTGATGATTACGTATCTGATCCCTAAGGCCCAACCCGGCTAAAGCGAAGCCGTGAAAAGGCCTGCTCGCCTGGCCAGCATGCTGGCGTCACTTATTGGCTACAACAATGCAAAACCACAGGCCTCAGTACCCTAATGTAAGCGCATTGTGACCGGCAGCGTCATCGACGTTCGATAGTCCGGTCAATCAAGTGATCAAGTGATTTATCAACGATTAAACGTCAAACATTTGCATCGATTCATTTATATCATTACAGACAAACAAATTAGGATTTAGTGTGTCATTAACTAGAATAAATTTAGTGTGTTATTCGCATAATATTCGGCGAATCGCCCAGCTGAAATTATAGCCATGAGAATATGGCGAACGGCGGAAAAATATGCAATATATCGTTAGCGAGAGAAAAGATAATCACGGTTATTACGATATAAAGCGGTATTTTCTTAATACGCGATCATGTCATATTTAAGATGCAATTGGTCCTTTTCAATAATAGGAATGCATGTTTAAGCATTTAAATAGAGCTGTCAAGCTTGCAGCAAATTGTTCTTGAAATATAGCCGAGGATGCGCATTCATGAATTTTCAACTGTGGCACCTTTATATTGCTGTCTTGCGCTGTTTTCTATACGAAATATTTTGCGTTTTTTCTTTCATCGCTCATCCAGGTCTGACGTCTTACACTACACTTTCCTTTTGGTATAATTCGTCCCCCCTCTCTCCTTTGTCATCAAATTTGCAGCGAAAAAAATCCACTCAGAGAGGAAGTTGAACTTGCGCAAAACATTTGTTCTTTATGAATGATACTCGGCAGCCTGGATTATGTAAAGTCTTTGTATAACTTACCATTTTGAGATCATCGTGTTTCTTGTCGGTTTGATTTGTTAACGTGGCGATCGTCGTTATCCTCAACGAAGGTAGCTGGAGCAAATGACGATTCGATGAGATATTTAATAGTGCAATATGAGAATCACTTGGATTTATACTAGGTATTCGCCAATGATATCCGATCATGATTGGACTATGCAAAAAGAATATCGCAACGGTGAGTAAACAAGCCACTAATAACGATCCAATCCATAAACAACGAAAACAGCGCATGCGCTTTCGATTGCTGCTTGCGACGACCATAGGCGCTCGTTCGTTTCAGAATCTCGCTGAAATGCAGATTGCACTTATATATCCAATTAAGAGTCAATTAGCTGTACTTGTAAAATGTTCTCGCTTTTGAAGATGTTTTCGCCTTCAGCAAATTTTGAGAAGATAGAACGAGTGAATTTTAAGAAACCTGGAACTTTTGTTGCAAGAAGATGACTGCCACCCTCCATATGAATCGAGAATCTCTTTGGGTTGCAGCTCGATCACTCGCTCGCGCCAAAGTGGAAGGCCATTGCTGCGAAACTGCTAATGATCTGAAGTGTGTCTTTCTCGAAGCCTGAAACGACTTTGATGAGATCACCTCTCTTATCGCATGTGATGTATTTCACCACAGACACCGCAGCTGCGCTGGAATAAGGAAGACTTCATGATCTAACTGGAGATTTGTATTACCGAAGGTCAGACTACGCTGTTGTTGAAATCTCCTTTTCATATCTGCTGAGTCGCCTTCGAATGAAACCCCATCACTCCTATCCTTTCCATCTAGCTTGTTAGCAACAGACCACTACAGCTTACAGTCTGCTGTCCTAACAACCTGTACAATGTGCATTCATACTCGGAAAGAGTTTTGAACAAATGCGGTGCTTAAAATGAATAGTGACGAGCTATTATTTAGATCCACGTTTTATTTGCATTGTTGGATGGGCGATACCCACCACAATCATTGGCGAACCTTCTGTCAAAGAAAATCTCAATGAATTTTTTTCTCGCAATAGTCGCAACTACAACTAGCTGCCCTATTGTTACTATGGAGCACTACAGTATACGATGCGGAGAGTACTGCAGCATAGGAGACAGTGTTGCAATATGGAGCGAAGAGCTCATGCACGCCAAACTATGAGCGTTTAGATAAGAGCACGACAGGAGTGGAAGTTGTGGACGTGCTCGTCTATATTAACGCCTAAAGGCTTTCTAGCTTTAAATATCGCTTTTATATATAGATATGTAGACTCAAGCAAGCTCGATCGTAACGCTAAACGATCAGTACCGCACCACAACTCGATTTCAAGCCCATCTTCAACACCAGCTTACATTTATAGATCGTCTTGCTTCAACGTCAGTCTCAGACTCACGTCCATCTTACCTTCCTCCTATTCCCGACCTCTATCATTCCACAGCCCTAGATACAACACTAGAGGATAAGTGAAGAATGTAAGCATGCGCAGAGTGTTTCAAAGTTGATGTTAACGTTTGATGAGAGAGCTCTTTTTGAGTTGATAGAGGCTCGAAGGCAGCAAATAGTCGGAATTTTGAATGAACTATGCAGTGGTGCAATTTGTAGGAAGTAAATAAAATGAAGCAACTCGAATAACAGCTGTCGTATTAATGGGCAAGCGAAAAACAAACATCTAACTCCATTGTAATTTCTCTGGTCTCCGCAAAATAAAGAACTCGTAACCTTGAGGTATCGTCAGTGATGGGAGTAAAGTAAGCGAAATGGAAACCAATCTTGTGTTTTCTTTCGATTTTGAGGTCATCCTGAGGTCACTTTGAGGTCATAGTTTTTGCCTCTCAGTATTATTTTTTCTTCAATTGAACTAAAGAGATTATATTCAAAGTGAGTAAATTCTATGTGACGTTTGGAAGAAAATTGGAAAAATAGCGGACATTTTTCAGTCCACATAACCTTTCAATGCGCAATTAGAGCTATTCTTGATGGCACTTGATTACGACATTTTATTTATTTCTGACAATGTATTTCTATGCATTTCATCTATAAATTTATGCATGATTCGTTTCGTTTAATTTAAACAATAAAGACGATAGACATATTTGTCGATAAACAATAATTGAAGAGATGATTAAGACGCCAGTAGTTCTGGAAATGTTCTTTGAAATATTTGGCTGAGTGATTTTCTTATACGCGAATACAAGTGTTTGAGAGTATCCTTTCATAGATAGTTATCAAGTCTACAAAAATCTTTTATAAACAATATTTAAGTGATTTATTCACGCAGATAATTCGATCACCCCTTCATATATTAGCAATTAATGCTCAAGGTTGGTGAAATTTATAAATAATAGCTCAGATAGCTATCTTAGCTGAAGATACTTAGCTGTAAGCTGAACGCGTTTTCTACGGAAGCAATTACAACCCAAACAAAATTGTCGAAACAATCGGCTGAAGAAATCGAACCACTGCAAAACTCATCAGTTTATAAGCATTGGAAAAGTGTTGCACGTATGCTGGAGTTGTTTCTTAAGCAGCAGACTAACACAAGCCCTAAACCGCCATGTACATTGTCATACAGCGATCTTAATCATCTAGAGCTAGTGGTGTGCATATTGCGAAAATAATAAGTTCGCAATCTTTCATCCTGGTTCATTATTTCACAAAGTTGGAATCTTTATATTTGCTGCAGACTTTGTCTTCGACAATAAGCAGTGATTTACTCCATGAAATATCACAAGACGGTGAGGTTGTTGCCGTCCATTGAGCGTTACGACATTTAGCAGCGATGTTGACAACTGATGTCTCAAAATTCTTGGGAACTGCAAACTTCGGTACCTCCGATCACATTTGTTTGATCTTTAGCACAACGAGACATACCTGTGGCATGACGTCACGGTGGAAATTTATTCCTCATTTACCTTTCCTTTGATTTTTTTGCACTTCCCTTACGCACATTTCCTTTTTTTTTTCACGTTACTCGTATATGCGCACGTATTTGCTTCTGTTGTTGATCGCTTGCATAAATGCATCATTCATTTTGCAGGCAATGACCTTAACGCTGAGCGAACACACCAATCTGATGGTGAATGCAGCAAGCGCACTTACAGCTGATGGCTGCTTCGATAGCGGAATGTGGCAAGCTGATGAGCAACTATGCCGAAGGGGCAGTAATATCGAGGGAATGCTCGTCTCGAAGCCTAGATCAGTAGAGGGATCGAAGCCTACATTAACGCACTAGCGACTTTTGTTATTCATAAGCACGGAGTAGTTAGCTTCACGAGCGTAACGTGGCGATAATGCTAACCATCGAAGAAATCCTCCACCGGTTTCTTGCGGAGCATGCCCGCGAGGATGAAATATTTCAGGGAGATGTTGGCAGCCGAAAATATAGCGACAGAAGACGTTTCCCGATTGAATGCGAGCTTCTAACTAACTAGTCATCATTATGTAGAGGTTATGCAGCGATGCTAATTTCGAATATTTTTCTCTGCTTGTATATGTTCTTATTAGGTGCTCTTAGCTCACGGTCCATTTCCCGATATACAAGAAAACTTATATAGATTCATCAACGAGTTTCATCGTTGTTGACGATCAAATAATAAGGCACGTTTTATCACTTTCAAAGGTTCTTGAAGCTATTCTAAAGGTGACGATCTTACAAGGCATGTCTTTACCACGCTGTTTAGCTGTGTCACAATCGAAGCTGAGTGCATTGTGACGTCCTATGAAAAACATCGAACTGGAACACTATGATAGGGCATCTGATGCCTTGTGCCAAGAGAAATTACCCTACAATTTCCTCAGCTGCAGTAAGAGTTCCTGCACTTTAAAGCTTCATCTGTCTCTTTCATAAAGAGCACTTTGGTAGGAATAACCACCTTCAAATGCTTCAGAGATGGGGGTTTGAAGAATAGAAATAGATGCGGCTGCTGCTCCAAGTCAGAAGTCATTATCAGTCATAAAGAGATGCCACAACGCCACAAACGTGTGCTGCCATCGATTCAAACCATGCTTTCTCAAATACTGATGACGCGAAGTACAAAGCATGGTACAAAGGGACAGATCAACAAGAAGGGATATGGTGTGGTGGAACAGTGAGAAGACCAAATCAGAGTAGCAGTTGATCAAGTGCTCAGACGATCCATCCAAATGGTGCTACGAGTCAATGGAAGCCAAATAAAGATAAGAGACTATCATCAAGTTGAAGGCTTGCAGGTCGAATAACAAGATCGAAGCAAAGTTCTTAATTTATAGCGCAGTTCTCGATTAGACCAGCAAAAAAAGTCATCTCATATTTGCCTCAATGCTATTAAGCCCGACTATAGAGGATTCAGGAAACAAAAAAACGTTGAGATGAACGGGAAAATGAGAACTCGAGAAGGCGAAATTCAGCTAATCAACCACGCGAAAATGATGAATCTGTGGAATATGCTGCGCATCGATCAGAAGCAACATCGGAGAGCGATCCGAACAAAATGCAAACTGCGCATAAAGCTGAGCCGATTTTTTCCACGCACTATGATTCGGTAGAAATACGAGAAAAAAAGGATTCTGTGTTCAATTCGAACAACAGTGTAGTATCCTTGTTTGAGAGTATTCTGTCTGGATGACGCTGAATGACATCATCGAACCAATTTATTGTTCAATTCAAAGTTCGCCGACTAAGAATGAAAATAGTGATAGAACGACGATATAGAAACAAATAGACGCCTAAACAAACATTAATTAGCTTAAGTAGTATTGTGAATACAAAACAAAATATAAATAATAAATGCAATGAATAGCGATAAAACCACGATGAAAGTAAGAGTAAACACAGCGATATTCAGTGACGATAAAAGCACAAAATGAACTCTACCTATCCGATCATAATTGAATTCATCAAATTTCGATTCGATCTAAACCACTCGAACTCAATTCAACTTATATGAGCTGAGATTTCTCTCAAAAATACGAAATTTAAAGTGATGGTCGATGATTTATTTTCGTTTGATTAGATGCATTGTATAGAGATGCATTTCGATGAAATCTTCGCATTAAATATTTTACGCCTTAGTCTATAATCACATATGTGTTAAGCAACTCTTCAGCATTTATTCGCTCATCGCTGATTGTTTTCTATTCGCTCATCGATTTCGATGGCACTAAAAGCTTTGAGAAACTTTACTCTTTTTCGATTAGCAAAATATTTTGCAACGATTATAAAGCCGATTATATCTTTCGTTTGGGCATTTCCGATATCACATAATTATATTATTCTTGTAGGTGAGGTATATTTATGGGTTTATTTTGGAATTGAAGAGTGTTTTGTTGATATTCGTTTCGAAGGTAGCCCAGACTTGAACGCTATGTAAAATAAGGGTTAGCGAAGAAAATATATGCCTCAATAACTGTTCTGAATTGATTTCAGGGTTAGCTCGAGGCAGTTTTAAATAAATCACTTCTTGCTGTTGTAGGAAGAAAGCAGCCTTGTTTTCCACCAGCCAACTAGATTATACTCATCTTCATTAAATTCGTCATCTGTTGTAACGAGTTGCCACTTGGAATATTTCATTGAATTCATATCTTTATTATTAATCCTTTCTGTATTCATTCCTTGGATGCATTATTTGCTGTGAATTACTATCATTTGTATATACTATTGGGTTGATAGGTTTCCTTATACCACGAGCAAAGGTCTATCTATCGCTCTAAGAACGGGACAGTCACGAAGATCAAGAGTAGACAGTATAATCGAAGCAGTAAAAAAGTCGCGAAATAAAAACAGCCGTGGTTCATAAAGCTTAGTGCTTAGGAAAAACAGCAAAGAATGAAAAGCGCTTGTTCATCTCTCTGCCTTTTCGCATTTTCCACTGTTTCAAATCTATGACACAGCTTTGCAAGAGTGGCTTCATGCTTGATAGCTTCTTATTTGCAGCCATATTTTCTTTCACAAGTTTTTAGTTATATCCGCCGAATTCTCCATCGCCTACCTTGGCATCCATTTTCTTCGTTGTTCGACTATACCGCACTCACCGCAAATTTCCTGCATAGTAAAGGAGTATTTAGTCTTTTGATGCAAATATTTACAGGAAGGAGTGAAATTGGTTTACTAATTAAGGCATAAACAAAATTGATGCAAATAAAGATGATGATCCACTCGCATCGAAAATGCTTTCGAAATTTTGAAACACTCTATTACTTCATTAGAATCAGGAATCATTAAGACTGACTTATGTACAGTGCATAAATGATGGCATCTAGCTTTATTATTTGATTAAAAAATGTTAGCTCTTAGGTGTATTAGGTGCTTTTCGTTGCTCCACCTCCCTCAACTAACCGATCAGTTTCGCAGGAAACGATAAAATTTGCTCAAAAATTCATTCATTTCCTATTTGCTCATTTTCAATGATAGATTTGTTTTTCTTTCATTCAACCGGTATAAAATGAGAATATGAATTATTGTAAGCTAAATTTTTGCATATGCAAATTTATTCACACATTCTCACATATTCGCATCCCAACAAAATCTCAAAATTGTTGGCCGAACTTGATTCGAGAGGTAACACCACTGTATGCTATACAATAAATAAGATAGATTTCAGCAACGTATCGTTTCCACGTTTATAAGCTACGAGCAAACAATAAACAGAAACATACAAAGGGTATAGGCAAGCACGCTGTAGTTAGCTTTAGTCAAAGAGATTGCCGTATGCTCTTTTTTTTGAAATATTCGCCATTGAGAGGGATACAGGTGAATTTATTGTAGGTGAGCTGCAATCTGTATAACGCTTTCAATGTTTCGCATATCAATAGACAATGGATAGCATTTAAAGGGAAAAAAAAGAGAGAAATTGAATCGTTGTTGAATGGTTTTCCAACATAATCATCTATTACATGATTATAGCTTTTCATATTATTATGATAGAAAATATTTGTCAATGTTTGCACTCTTATTTCTGAATTCATTCAAATGTTCCCTATAGGTAGTTATTTTCTCGACTTTATCTCGCAAACTATATAAATCGCTTATTGCACTATTCTATCATTCATATTTCTCTATTTTTATGCAATACACCCAAATCTATAGAAAAATCCCACATGATAGCATTATTTCTCGTGATCACTTTCATAGATATATGCATGAATATGAATCATTACAAATAGTACAGCTTTTTATTGCATTGCAAACCAACAGAGAAAATAAAAATGCAACTAGTTGTTATTCAGTGGCTAAATTGACGTTTATTACTAGCAAATGGAGGCAAATAATCCTTTCATACGTTATCAAGCAATTGTATTTGTAACATTTAACGAAATAAATTAACCAATTTTTCGCATTCGGAAATGTGTTTTTATTCGGCTCTCAATATTTGCATAAATGAGAGCAATAGCTTTTATTAATGATCATAAGCGTTTTGTCAATGACAATAACTTGAAATTTATAGCCATTCCGGGACCGTTCCAGTGGAAGTGTTAGAGGAAATATATTTAATATTCAAGCAATTACTTCGAATACATTCAATAATTTCCTAATATTTATTTATTCTCCTATATGAGCAGAATATTTTCGAGAGTTTGGCTAATGCTTAGATTAGCCTCACTGGATAAAACAAGAAAAATTCATCACGAAGATTAAAGGGCAAAGTTCAAAATCACAGATGATTGCTCTCTCTCTCTCTCTCTCACTCCAAAGTCTCTCTCTCCGAATATTTTATAGTCTCCAGAACACGATGTACTGCTTTGATGTGAAAAATCTTTTTTTTTTTGTTCATCGCTGTAGAAGCATTCCGTTATCATATGTAGAAGGAGAGCTATTTATCATCAGTCGACACCGATTAGAATCTATGCATCATACGACGGATAGAAGTGACAACTGTGCAATGCACACATGGCATAGCCTACAGTTGAAGGAGTGGAAAGGGAACGAATCAGATAGATTGAGCTTGGAGGAGGAATTAGAGTCTTTGCGCGAAGAATGAAAGCACTTGTAAGCGACGTACATTCCAAAATGCATTTAACGAAGGAAAAAAAGTTAGTGTGGTTAAAGAATTGCGATTATTGCATCACTGTACAAATCTTTCACAAACACCATAACCCGAACGATATTCCCCCCCCCCCCCCCCCCCTCTCTCAAAAAAGAGCCCCATCCCCCTCTCCCCATTAAGAAAAGCTTGTCAAAGAAGTCGATGAGGTGTTCACAAAAGAACGTCGAGTCGAACTAATTTAGATTTATGTTTATCAGCCAAGCAAGACAATTTTGTACTGTTATTATAGGATGCAAAAAAATCAACGCCCACCCGAGCAAATTTATGCTTCAATCTACTGTTCATCTTGCGAGGTTCCGCTCAATGCCGCTCTATCCTCTTTCATTTGTCTCCATTATTCTCTATTCCATTCAGTCCGTTTTACCTGTGAAGCCTCTCTGTGCTTGAAAATGTTGTTCTCATGCTTTGAGACATCAATTCGCCTCATTTTCTGGCTAAAGAAATTGGCTGATAAATTGGTAACGTTCGCTAATAGTTCAACGATCTATCTGTATCGCTATCTTCGAAGAAATAAGTTTGATTTTTAAAGGATTTACCGTTAGTATGTAGAAGTGTAGTAAAAAATCGGGAATGTATTTACAAACCATCATAAACATTTTTATTACAATTATTACAACAATGCAATTATTAATCTTTGGTGTGTTTATAATAAAAAATTTCAACAGTCCACATTTGCACTCATGTTGAATCGCTTTATGCAGAAAAATGAACGAAACTTTTATAGAATTGTTGAAAATTTCGGTCATTTTCTATAAAAGAGAAAAAAAAAAGAAAACTGCCTGAGACTAATTTCAATCGGACATTAATGGGTTCTTTTTGTAGAGATTCACTCAACCGAGAGCAAATTGAGAAATTGGAAGAATGCGAATTGGAACTTGATTGAAATTAAATTGAACTCGATAGGATTCAAAGCTATGAAACGTGAAAGTAACAAGCAATCGACAACAATGAATTCACATTAAATAAATATGAAAGGTTCAATGAATGGCCAAGTGAAGGCAAAAAATGTATGTAGGAATTTGATGCCTAACATATATTTCATCGAAGCAAAGTAAGCATCGATATGAAGGAATCAACGAGAGTGCCCTCTTCGATATACATTAGAGCCGAATATTCTTTGGAAAGACCAACTCGAGCATCTCCACTGCAGTGCTTACACCGAATGGTATGTCTTTCTGCAATGCTCACCAATATATCGCTTTGCTTTATTATTTGAGTTCGGAGCACTGAGCGGTGGTTGCAGCTCCTTTTAGGTGGATACACTTAACAAGCTAAAGTTGCAACACTTTCGAGCTTGAAGCGATGGCTGCATCTGCTAGAAGTGAAGTCAAAGATTTCAGAAGTCATTTCGAGACGCATGAGATATGGCTTTGAATGCGATATAATAGAGGCTGCGAAAATTTGCCGAAATACACAAAAATATTGTTGTAATAGTTCATATTGTAGACGTGATTTTTTCTAAAAAAATGCGAGCTTACCTCATTGCCTTGGAACGATCCGAACAGCATTTTTGCAATCGAATGTCCAAAGAAGCGTCGTGCCACAGATGCCCAAGTCTCCATCACCTATAAATAACTTCCTCTTTGACTTCATGATTCATATGCTTCTTCCGTAACTGTTTTTTTCTTGGCCCAACTACAACCGAAAGAAAAACCTCCAAATGCCTTTTCAGCTATAAGAATTCAACGTTCTCTTAGATGATTTGAATTACGCACAAAATCAGTCACCTACACTTTGCAGATAGTCTCGAGACTCATTAATTTTAACCTTGATTTGCGACACAAACTGCTGAGAAAATAACTTTAAATTTCACATTTCAAACAGTTCTTCTGGAAAACTCTGAAAATTCCAATTATTTTCTGTATATACTAGTAATGTTTTCAACCACTCGTTATGGTTCTTTATCGTTTGATATATTTTGCTTCATTAAAACTTGTGACTGAACGAGACGAATATATATATATATATATATATATATATATATATATATATATATATATATGCAAATTTGACAATATATCGTTCTGCCTCAAATCTGTGATGTAATTTTGCTCGCTATGTAAATCGAACATTCTTTGTTATTCGCTATTCTTCATGCCTTTCAACAGCTCCATTCAATTTACATTGCAACCCATTTCTATACGAGAGTATCAACATGTCACAGCAAAGTGCAATATGTCATCACATTGTTATAGCAATGCGCAATTGGTGCAACTTGCAAAAATTGAGTAGATATTATGCTATCTAATGCAATACTTCAATGTTTTTGTCAATATTTGTCGATATTATGCAATCAACACCTCAACACTTCATTTGCTCTCAATATATGGATTATTGCAATTAATGCAAAAATAAATTCTGCAAATTGGCATTGCAATTATTGTTGTAATGCGCATCAGTTGCGTTGATTCCGTTTAAAAATATTGCAGTCGAGTAATACAAATATTTTCGACAATATTCGAGACTTTCATGAGTACTACTCAGAAAGAAAATGCTGCAGCATTGATGGTATATATACGTTTCGATAGAATATAATATGATGATTTGCATATTCCACATAAATCGTACCTGGAAATAGAATCGTTGTAAGCGATGACTCTCAATATTGGTATGACATGACGCAAGTATACCATTCACCAATAATTTGCCGTTCTCTGTGAGAGGTGCAAAAATACCTGTCTCGTTGACGTGTTCAATGGAAATCACTTTCATTTCGATGAATCTATTATTTGCCTGAAAATATTCGACTGTTTTTATAATGATATGAGCATGAAATCTTTCTACTCAAAAAAAACTTTTTTTTTCAGTCTTGTGGGATATCAATGAAAATTTCTGCTGAGCAACTAATGCTTAGCAAGCGGCAAAACTTGAAAAAGGAAAATAACGACTAAAAATAGTCGGCTTATTAATTTTTAATAAGATCTAAAACCGTCAAAGCGAGGAAGAGTCGTAAAGATGAAATTTTGAGTTTGCATGATCTCCAGTTAATGGTGATCCACATACAAGCATATCCTGACAAAATATTCGGCCATTCAGGATACATGAGGCTCAAATGCGCACAACATGGAACAAAGCAAAGTCGAGGTGAACAAACACAAGAAATGCCGAGTCAGCCAATAACAATATGCCAGACGAGAGTGAGCCTGAGAGGAATGAAAATCCGTCATACCTCAGTATCAGTTCAACCCTTCAGAGGGTGTGACTGGAGCGGGAAGGGGGGGGGGGGAAGTCATACAACGACAACTTAAAGACTCAAAAGAAACTAAGTTGCTAGTGGTTAAAAAGCAAGTAGAGCAATTTCTGAGCAAGCTGCAATCAGCTTTTGAGAGAGATCGCTTCAAATGCTAGCGCATCTAAGTGTCGTCAAGACTTTTCGTGTCGAAATGAACACTCAGCATCACTAGCCTCCAATGCTATATTTTATTAATTTGGGCTATGCCACTTTAAAAGACAGCATTAAAGATTCATTGAATAGCCAATCGAAAACGTTCGCTATTCGAGTAAGGTTTATAGCGAAAATATTCAGCTAATATAGAGAGAATCATTTACACTCATTCTGCATTGATCACATAATTATTAGGTAAGGAGCTAAGTCAATGCAATATTATTAAAAGGCTCATAATCGCCACTAAAAACGACAGCGACGAAAAGTTTTTTTTTTCTCGTAAACCGTTCTAAATGCAATTCCACTTCGTTATCAATATACTTTCTATTGTTTAGCACTTTCTTTTTTCCCAACCATTTATACCTTTGTTCAAGAAATGCTGATTAACACACTGATAAAATTGTTATCTTTTGATAAGCAGTTAAAATATATGTGTTGTTTCATTAGATTTGTAAATAGTTTACAGACATTACTATGACGCAATTTGACCATAAATTATGGCACATTTCATTTTTTTTGCAACGAGAAACTATTGCCACCATTTTGCTTCAATAGTGTTTGCACAGATGCTGCAAATATGACCATCGATATGGATGAAGATCCATGTTTATATCTTTGGAAGTGATATACAAATAACGCAAACCCGAATTATGAGGAAAAAAATCAAGCAGCCATAAAAGTGATTATCTATAATTCGTACTGTGATTAAATTTTCTCATGAATAGGTAGGTAGTCATTAAAAATATGATGCGCTTTCCTATTTTATAGATTCCTACACTTAACGAATATTCTTATCCTTTTCCTTCATATTCTACAAGCTGTCTTGCATGATGCTTAGCTAGATTATGTCATTTATGTGGGAAGGCTTCTTTCAGAATCACCAATAGCATCCTCTTCACAACAATGACAAATTATTTACGTGCATCGCTTCGCAATATTGCTAAAAAAGATTTGCGATCCATTTATTGCATAGATATGTTAGCTTACCTTATCGAGTGAATAAACGCAATCACCGATATGAACATTTTCAGCCCAAACTGCTTCTTCTTTAATACGCCAAACAAAGCCTTTATTTCCTGCAAGAAGAAAGCACATAGAGTTGATCTTATTGCACATGATGGCCTCTAGATTAAAATACATTCAGTTCGAGCTCACTGAAAGTAGGAAAGCGCATCACGACGACTATGATGATGTCATTTTTTTACGATTGACTTATAGATTTGACGTTATGCTTGAACATGAGCATATATGCACAAGTTGGTCAGGTGTGAGCATGATTAATGAGGATTGGACTGGATGTTTGGGCCATCGTTCACTGGGCTATTACATTAAGCACATTTGCATAGTCCAGTTGGGTTTTTATCAAGTCGTGGTTGATCTCACACTTAGAGTGCTAGAATTCATAGCAAATTTCTAATTTTTGCGTCCATCCTCTCATCCCCTCTAAATCTCTATATACTCTCTAATTGTTCCATTTTCTCTAATGGATACAATCATAAGAATCCATTAAAAATATGACATTTAAAGAGAGTGTTTCATTCTACTCATGAAATCAGACAACAATCATCACTCTCAAGTCCCTTTGTTAAATTACACTATAATACGGAGAGGTGGTAAAATACATATAGAGTTTCGTGCTGTTGTGTGCTATATTCTACAAAGTTTTCAAGTGATGCATTAAAGAAAAGAGCTAGATATCTTGCTTAACATTTGGTTAATTATTAATTATGTGTAGATGCATTCTGAAAATTGGATTGAACCTACTAAAGGACATTAGCTAGACAAATTATTTTCATACTCGGAAGTAAATTCCAAATTCCGCACATCATTTCCCATCCCATGGAAGAAATATTATGAAAAATTCTTAAAAATCTTGCGGGATATTCGATATTCAAACGGATCTTGCATTCCGCGCAGCTCTAAAACCATAAAATGAGATGGTTCTTTTAGGGGATTGAAACTTTACTTCAACCGTTTCGAGCAGATAGCTCGGTAATTATTGCACAGCTCCGGTACTCCCGGACTTAGCTCACCTGAGCATTCCGTTTTATAGATGAAATGTCTTCCAGTAAGCTTAATCGAATTCCCATCCTCGAGGTTTAATCGAACAAATGTTGCCTTTTGTTGAGGTAATCGATGCATCCATGATCTTACTCGAACGTATTCACTCTGAAATGAAGGGCTATTAGAATGCGATTCCTAAGGTTTTATCTATTCGCTCAGATTTCGCAATTCGCAGATTAGAACTGTCAAATATGCGCTCATATAGTTTTCTAGACGTAGAACAGAGTAGGAAATTCCCTTCGGCGAAGTGAAAGTAGCAGAGATAATGGATGCTTCCTTTCTGGAGATATTGGGTACCTTTCAGGTGAATGACCTTGAGGCTTTCCTCCACGAAAACTTCGCATAATAACTTAATCTCGGGAAAAAAAACTAACTGATCCGCCATGCTTCCCTTCTCTTTGATGGAATTGCTTTATGACTACGGCTTATGCAAATATACATACATGCATATACATAAAGCCATAAAGCCGCCGTGATGTGCTTTTATCACATTCTACAAAAAAACATGCAGCACGTAACAACTCAGTGATATTGAGCAACAATCACTAAAGATTGCAACGCTTGTTCGAGTGCAACAACAATTCCTACTCAACTAGCATACGTGTCGACTCCAATTTAAATGTCGAAACGCAAAATTGCGTTGTTTAATGGTTAACGAAAACGACACCCTACAACCTCTTTTCAGTTACAGAAACTCCATACGTTCACCTGAATTGTTGTTTTAGATTTAGCAATCGTTTTTACGCGTTGTAGAGGTGCTGAGAAGAAAACCGCAAGAGCGTCTGCATTTGCTCATTAAATTGGACAATTTGCAGGTGGAAACTTAGACGCCTACCTTCGCATATTTGCTTCATTCTCAAGCGAACTATCGCCACCAACGAAGTCTCAAGTGTGCTAAAGCTGGCTATATCATAAATATTTGTCCTTTAAGCTAACCAGAAGTGAAATAGCCTCCAACAGTGTGGTGATATGGGCTAGGATATACTGCTAGTGTAGCATTCATGCTGACCATGGTAAGTTCCACAATTGATGGCTGTCTGAATATAATAAATGCAACATTAAAAATTCGGATGCGATATGCAAATTTCGACTTCCTTTTCACAATTCAACTACCATCCAGACTGTCTCGTATTACTAGTGGCAACTTTAAAAACGTTAGCATTACATTGGCGTCGTTAGCGCTGCGTATCCAATCGTCGACTTTAAGCTCATCCATCCGCTTCATTTCACCACTTGAAGTTTCCACTTTCATGTCACTCGAGAAGCAGAACATGAAACCTCCTCCTCCACCTGAAATGTGTAGAATTATTTCCAACTCCTATGTATTAGCTGTTTCCAACTTTGATGATAATTTTTCCGATAGTGCTCAACAAATATGCACACATAACAAATTATTCAGTTGAACGCTCACATAAATGCTCTTATTGATATGGTTCATATGGCAAAAGAGAACACATTTATAGATAAGAAGACAACAAAATTAGCCGGCAAAATCATTGTGAGATTCGAAGAGATGTGGAAGATGAAGCAATTCGGGTTTACCGATAAAAAAAAAAACGAATGGATGTAGTGTTGCAAACTGCTGTCTTTTGTAAGAAGCTTATTATCTCTACTTCCTTATGCCACATTTCCGATTGCATCTTCCGCTCAATTATGGTCCCATCAATCTTAGCGGACTCAGACTGCTTGCATTTGGCTTTTTGGTGATTTTTTCAAACTTTGCGTGAGGATGCGATTCTTTCACATAACTTCAGCAAATGATCTTTCGTGTAATTCATTGCATTATCCCAAAAGAAGAAAGCAATCGCCGAATCGACACATCAACGACTGACGTGAATAATGAGCAATTTCTACACGACTCGTTCTTCTTTCTTTTTTTTTTTTCACAGGTTATGATGCTCTCAAAATGACAAGAACCAACCGCCGACAGGTACTGGTACTGGTGGTGCTGGTACTGGTGCTGGTGGTGGTGGTGGTGGTGGTGCGACCTGGACTGGAATTGCTTGGAACTGAAATACTTCTATCAAAATAAATCGTGCACTAAATCTCAAGTATATTTCAAATTCAAGCATACTTAATGAATTGAAACCTTAATATTCACTTTTGCTTGTTGTGCCCATCAAAAGTAAACAAACGATCAGGTGAAAATATAAGTAGTAGTGGTGTATATTTTATTTCAGCTCCATAGACAATTGTGGAAATACTTGAAGGCTTGATTAGTTGTGTATATGAGGTAATATGCCCTCAATACGACGTTCCCATTTCATTTCTCATCTATATCAATGAGGATTCAAACAATAATTAAACTATGACAGCTATAAAAAATTGAATAACTCTATTGCAACACTCAATTTTATTTCACTTATAGATAGATCATTGAGCGCTACTGCTAAGCCCATCTCATCAAGGCTTCAGTTCCATAATGCTCACACACCATTTTACAATAGCAATCTTATTGCTTACTTTTCGCTAATTTTATTTTCTTATAGTGAAGTGTTACGAATGATTATTACAATTATTACAATTATTACAGTTATTACAATTTTGTTGTAAACGAATCAATGAGCTTGGAAAAAAGACTTTTTAGAGGTATGAGATAAATTGCCCATAATAAGAGGTAATTTCCAATGAGGGAACGATGGGATTCTCGATATGTGCAATTATGAGACAAAAAGAAATGCACTAACCCTTTGAACTTGGACTTGCTGAACGAGTTGTGCTGAAAAAAAACAAACGAAAAAATATACGTTTCGTATCACCTGTTATTGAAAGCCACTCTTAAATCCATTGACAATACGATCGATATGAGAATTTGCAAAAACGCCGGAGGCATATTGTTGTTGAAACGAAGAAGAAACTCGATGAAAATTTGAAAGTTTCTTCGTAATCGTTATGCACCGAAATCATTTGAATCGGAAATTCTTTCCATTTGACAATAATTTCCGCAATTTTCTTCTTTCTGGCACATATAGTATAAGAAATGGTGAACGATTCATAATACAGTCTCTAACATAATCTGCTACTATGCTATACGAGTTGCACTGTGGTAGCCAGTGTGAAGGATGCAGAAAAAATTATGGGTGGGAGGAGGGGGGGGGTGGAGGATGGGGGGTGGGTGGGGGAATCTTTACTATGCAGGTAGCATCAAGACTTCTCTTCACGAAAGCTGTTACTGTTTTCGAGCAGTAAGTTTTCCTCGTTGTTCGCCCTAACTTCCAAGGGCTCGTAAAGATCGTAATTTGTGGAGTTCGCGACTGCATATGACTGAGTTGATTTCAATGAATCAGAATTAGCCTCATAAATGAAAGCCATTGGATTTATTCGGCATCTCCTCTCACATGAAGAGAGGGCTTAAATGAAAGACATACGATAAAATTTGACCTCGTACGACCTCTCACTAACATTTTGCGCATAGTCAGGCGAAAACAAGGGCGCATGATAGGCCTATGCTCACGTGGAGAAAGAAAAAAGGCATGCTTAACATCCTATCTCAGGCTTCACTCATACCTGGCAAAACATTTCCGTCAAATATTTCCGATCATGGCGTGATGACAGCTCGTGTTAGATCATGGTGGAAAGTATTGTACCACATATTCGCTTATGTGATGCTTATGCAATTTCGCTAAGCAGGCATGAATGATACGGAAAAAAGGATTGCAAGAAAAGAGTGAGGGAAGCTACACTAGGATCATTTCGGTCGGTTACTAAAGAATGCATTCTCGATGAGTAAGTCGAAATCCACTGCCGAACATCTCAGTTACAAATTTTTGAAGTCAGTTGCCTCAGGTCACGCTCAAAATCTATCTTTGGACTGCATAAGTGCAGAAACACTTTTGAACGTTTCAACAACATCAATGACTGAAACTTACGTTGAACTGGCCGAACTGGCTGCTGCACAACTTGCTCAATTGTTTCTTGGAAGCCGATCTGTTGTGGAATTGCGCCGGGAATCGTTTGTATCGGAGCCTAAAGATGAGTGATGTGCATTGAATTAACTGATGGCAACTGCTATCTGAATCACTATTGAAAGATTTCAGTCTTCTTAGGTTTAGAACTATTCAAACGATGAGGGAACAATTGTACAGAGCATATTTGCCTGATTAGTCTCCAGGCTTCGATTTTTGTTCTCTTCAAGAAACGGAAATATTCAAAGAATCAGCTCTCATCGCAGCTCCATACAATCCTGAGAAAAAAATGCAACCTCTAGAAAGAGTTGAGGGAATATTTCTATGATTTATGAAAAAAAAAGGAAGAGAGAAAGCAAACTTGGAAAGCGATCGCATTCCCTTTGCCATGTTTTGTCGTTTGTATTTTACCAGGTAAGAAGAAACGTCTTTCCATTTCTTCCACAACCGAATTATCGACTGAAAAACATAATTCATCATTTTTCAACATTGTTTTATTTCATTTATCCTTTATTAAAGAGTTATTTTATTCATCGTTTTACTATCGAATTGAAAACATTTCCCCCCAGGATTGTCATGAGATAGTTCGATCGCAACGAGATTATATGCGATGCATTTATATCGGACATGATTAGCGCCTAACATGCTATAAGCATTATAAGATACCATTCTTATTTATATCATTATTCTCCAGTAATATGCCATTTTGTTATCTCTTGTGTTACTTAATGTCCTTCTCATTTATCATACAAACTAAAGAGTGAGAGTGCGAATCCGATTTGCAGGCGATATTACTTTGCCGCATTCCTTACCAGCTTTCAGTAGCACTTATAGATGTCATCGGAATGGCGCCAAGATGTCCTATCAGATATTTTTTTTATTCTTTAAGGGAAATAAGTTGATTTATCACGATCTCAAAAGTTGATTACCGTAATATTTTAGAAACTTTGCGTGTGAAATCTCAAAGATGTTTTTATTGACTTCTGCACTATCCATACTCCAGTGAGAGAATCCATATCGATTCATATTCATCTTATTTCGCTTCAACGAAGCTGAAGTTGTAGCAATATAAGCTAGTCAGTATGCACAAGAATGATGACCTAATGCTCTATCACTTAGCTATGCCTATGTATCACAAAGCAAACTTAGTTATTTGGCCTTATTGCAGCAACGAGATACTTACCAGAAATAGATTGTTCATCGGGCATTGGAAGGCATGGAAAACGTCTCACGGTGACATCGTAAACGGGACTGAAAACACTCATGTAAATAAATTTAATGCTAACAGAACCAGCAAAATCCTCTGAGAGGATGTCAGGAGTTATGAAGGACATCTTTGCTGCCTTCTTTGCGGCTGATAGACACTCTATAGAAATCTTACTGACCGACTATTGTGCAAATCTGAAGCAATCCTCAATTCATTGCGTTTGAGCTGTGTTGGATGCTTTTTATTTTGTATTCTCTTCTTCTCAAGTTGCTTTATTTCATAGCTTTCAATAGGTAAATTAAGCGATATCTCCTGGTAAGTCAACGCAACTCATTGCCCCGTCGTTGATAATTTATTTCGCCATTTACGCAAATTAACGCACCTGTCATCTTCACTTTTCACCTTTTGTATATCAGCAATATAATCAAATGCGTATTGTCGTCCATCGTTAAGAACCTCACCACCGATAACAATTTCACCTGGATGAATTGTAGCCACACCACGATCTGTCGAATATTTCAAGATATTGTAAGTGCAACATTGTAGTGACAAGCTGAAACATTACATATCCGTTGTGCGGTCATCTTAAAAGATCACATCCTCAATCAAATTTCTATTTTTTCTTTAGTGAAGGCAAAGAATGATAATAAAATGCAGTTTGAAATGTCTATGACATATTACTTTAATTTATTATATTGGTTATTATGGCATATAAATAAAAAATTCTTCGGAACCATTTGATTATATATAAGACGAATGACAGCTGAACATTCAGTTTTGCACTCTCTTGAACAGTATTTTCATTGGTAAACTAAAAGGAGAATTTCTGAAAGAATTTTCTCAAGTGGTCATCACTTTAGATGTGTGGGACTCTCTTCTCTGGACGAAAGATATGATTTTCTCCATCAATGTGCACAATTCTGTGGAACTGCCGTCTTGAAATTTCAACTGAAATTGTACGCCAAGTCAATTTCCACGATGAGTTTATGATTCAATACCTTGAGCTTAATTTGGAATATTCGAGTTCATTTAAGTAATATTTTCAGTTCTGATCAGTAGATCGATTGTGCCGGAATGGGAAGATATTTGCGACAAAATTAATCAAAAAATGATTATATGGTTAATAATTTGTTGATAATTTGTTCATCACTTAACGATTGGGGAGTAATAAACTTATACTTAAAGCCAAGAATACTTGTAGCCAAGACTTCAAGTTTTTTTTTTGCCAAAATAGCAAACGAGCATTGAACGGTTGGCTCTCGACTAAAGATATCTCGGTGTGAGCGTCAAGCTTGCTTCACAAAAAATTCTTCCACTCAATTAACTCCGAAAATCGTCCACTCATTGCAACTTTCAATAATAGAAATAGGTGTGGAAAAAAAAAGTTGGAAACTTACGAAGCTTTAGGATCTTTATTGATTGGTGCAATACCACCAACCCATTGATGATTCTTTGGACAGGAATCACTTTCGAATGTGGGTTCACATTCCTGAAAATATTGAGCAAATATATCAAAAACGAATAAAAATCAACGGGGCAAAAGTTATTTTTTCGCGTCATTCAATAGTCGAAATCGCTTTAATTCTGCTTGAAATGATTTGATGGAATGCAGTGAATTGGGGGAATAATAATTATAAGGTATTTTGATTGATAATAAGTCAATAATAGGCCGCTTAATCTCCTAGCACTCTCTCAATCGAAACGATGTAGCATTGAAATTTTCAGGCGAAAATTCTGTCTTGTTTCTCCCGAAGTGCATAGAGGAAAGGTTCGCTTTGTTAATTTCAGGACGCCACCAAATCTTATCGTCATAACTTCTATGATCGTCGAAATGAAACCACCGAATGAGGTGAACGCAAGCATAAAAATATGCGTATAGATACTTCGAAATATGTAATGATGACGTCATGATAGTTTGTTTTTCTTAAAAATTCCCTACAAATATATTATAGTTATTGCGCTTATTCAGCTGCTTTTACTGGCATTTAAGCACGGTAACGAACTGAAAAATAGCGCCATATTAAAATGCAAACGGTGTCTTTCTTGATCCTCAATGAGTTGTAAAATTCAGGCTATGCGGAAATACAAATATTAAACTTGCTTTTCAAAGAATTTAAGTGAGATAAGAACCATTAGAAAATGCTTCACTTGAATTGAGTGCATTTGTTGATAGCATCAAGTAGTGTGCGAGGCCTATCATCCAACCAAATACCTCATCACAGATGTGTATGGATTCATATTTATTGAGAATCTATTTTTGTTGTAGTTATTTAGGTAACATCATGTGATATTGATGAAATTTTGAGGAAAAGATGTACCGCAATCTGCGGCATGAATGATTCACGTGCGCCATCATTGCTTCGTTCATGAGGCATATCGGCTGATTTGCGCATGAATCCATCGGCTACTTTGTTGATGCTGTAGAATTGAGCATTCTGGCTGAATGGTTTACCGTCTGCGTTCCATCCGAAACAAGTCGGTCGTGCACATCCCAAAACGGGTTGTCCGTCTGGAAGTGCCTGAAGCATATTCAACGTTATTGAAAATCAAGATATTTGCATTGACAGGAGACACAGTATTTGGAGTAATATTGAGTAAAATGTTTCGAGTTGACCAATTTCGCAAAGAAGAGGAGAAGTCAGGAAGTGGATTACAGAGTATAGAATAATTTGGCAGCAACAACTGTTTTATGTGGTGATCGAAAAAAAAATTTCGCAATAAGATTTTCAACGGAGAGGGGATCTATGTAGGGGGCCACTTGAGGAAAAGGGCATCTCGAGGAGAGGATCAAGGGAAGAGAAAGTGATGTTGTGACACAACAACAAATGTCATCTACGAGGCAAATGAGTGGCTTATCTATCAAAGAGGCTCCGCTGGGGCAGCGATTCGATGATCGGGAATGTTAATGGGAGTAATCACAATAAGAAATCGGGTGTGATTCAATCGATGGATCTTGAATGAAAAGCTCCGACGAAGAAAGTTTTATATTATCCAGTGAGTTCGAACCGTTGATGATCAACCATCAAAACGATCAAAACAAAGTAACTAAAAATTCTATTGCTTATTATTTTGCATCGTTTCAGCTTTGAATAAAAGGCAATCAAAAGGACATTCGTAAGAAAGGCTGAATATGGCAGAATATCCTCGTTGACTGATTTCCGATACATGCGATCCGCATCCATGAATTCAGTTTATCTATCCTCTAAACAATGCCTTCAATTGTTTTACTTTTTTTCATTTTTTGCTCTCTTAATAACGACATTATCAGATGCACTCAGAAAGTATTGCAAATCCCAATTAGAATGGAATCCTTTTGTTGAACCGGAATGGAGTAAAACTAATAAATAGCAGAAATATAGCATCAAGATTCTTCAATCATAAAACGACACACTTTCCCTATGGACACCATTAATTATTTTCAACCCAGCTTATAGTCCACCTGATGACCCATTTAGCTGATAATTCAGTTGACAACTGATAATGTGTTATCAGTTGAGGTTGTTATCATCACTGTATGCGATAAAAATATTCAAACCATGGCACAGTTTTGTTGATGATATTATAGGATGAAAGAAAGCTTTAAAAGAACGAGAAATTCGGCACGATAAGCTGTGTGCATTGCGAAGGGAACGCTTAAGGTCGATTGTCGAAGTTAAAGCAGGATTTACCTCAAAGCTGAATGGTATCGCCGATTCACCACAAAATGACGCTCGCAAAGGTGTGATAAATAGGCTGATAACATATAATACCCTAATGCGTGCCATACCTGAAAAGGTGAACAATTGTTTCCCTTCGCCTAAAACTCCGAATTGTCGAACGATAAGGATGCAAAATGTCTGACGTTTCCCAATTAGCATATAGCAATATGAAGGAAGGGAATTTGAAAGATTTGGGATAATAATGAAGCCAAGTAGAGTGATGAGTACTGTTTTTGGCACAAAGTCACACTTCATATTACTTGTCGCAAAGGAAGGAAAACGCTATTTGTATCGTTGCACTAGTTTTAATTTGATGATCACCAAGCATAAATTCCTTTGCTATCACCTCACGTTTTAATATCTTTGATTAGGATTTAAATTGTTTGATGAATGAACTATGAAATTGATGAATATAAAAGAAATGCTAAAATATGGAAAATCAGAATTCGGCAGTGAAGTTATTTGATCCTCTCCCTTGAAATTCCTTATTACAACTTATCGAAAGCGTTAACAACATTTCCTTTATGCACGTTAGGGGCTTAAATACTTATTCGATTAGTGGAAAGATTTTTGACGAAAGCTGAACAATGAAGGCGTCGAAGCGATGTAAAAGCAACAAATGCCTCTGTCGCAATATAAACACATATTGTGCACGTTGTACGAACTGCCATCGGCCTAGATACCCAAATAACCAGATAGGGGGTTGTGCTTTAAGTGCACCTTTTCTGAGTGCAAGAATGAACGTTGCAAATAAGGTCATTACAATTGCGACCTTAAAACGGGTGTGCTATTATTGCAATTAAGTGCGTTCGAATTACGTACGATTCTTTTATTTTCAAAATGAATGGTTTATAGCAACACAATTATCACCATCTATAAGCACCATCCGATGTCACACAAACATATATTCATTGATAGGGTGGCGATTTCTTTCATTGATCACCTTGTAATGTACATATTAAAACTACTCGTTCTTAGCTATCTCAATTCATATTATCCATACCTCTCTCTGTCTCTCTCTCTTTAGGTATAGAGAAAAAAATCAAAAACGACATCAAAATATACTGCGCTTATTCATGGATGCATCGAAAAAGAACGATGGGAAACGGAGAAAAATTCGGAACAAAATTCAAAAAAAAATTAACATTTTGGATGGATGAGTTGATTATTCGAGGATGACAATGAAACGATTTTTGCGAGAGTTGCTGAAGAAATCTCTTCAATGGGAGCGATATGCTATATTTCTTGCGAGGAATATCTACCGCAACAATACCACAAGGTTGGTATATGGTACACAAACAATAGCGTGATACTTTGTAAGAAACTCTTTGAACTGAATGCAGACTCACTCATAGATGAATGCTTGAGATTTTGAATGTGGAAATAATTATGTCGAGGAGATGATCCTTGATAACCAACGATCTTTGCTCATTTAGAGGGAGTTCATTTCAATGATCGAATCATGCAATTATTCCTCATCTTATTTCAACTTGAAGTTGAAATTTGGCAAGAAATGTGGAAATATTTGAATCCATTCGACTCTCAAGAAAATTAATTCGTCAAATAATTTTGAGTTGATGTTCGCTTCTATTTTTCTTTGCTGACTAAAGACTCATTGTGCGAACACTTTGCAATGATGGCAACTCTTGAAAATCGGATGTGAACGTCATTATATTTTTGTTTTGATCATTTATGGTGTTTGCATCAAGTACCTTACTTGATCTCATATGATCAATTAACAGCTGAAAGCTAATGCAATTACAGGTATCATGGAATGCACCTTTACTTTTTTATTTCGTCATCACAGGACAATGGACAATTGTCGCATCAAAACCTTCAACAATCACGTTGGCTGTGCAAGTTGAGCAGTTGAGTCGCACGGCAACTTAATATCAATAACTCAAAAGTGGACAGTGGATGTGAAGTGAAGGCATTTATTCCCTGTATAACCATCAATGCCACGCACAAAGCTATCAGTGATAAGCATATCATTGTTAATGCAACACCTTACTCGACAATAATTAAATGTATATTTGCTCTGTATCAGCATTTCTATAATAATGCTCTCTATAATGAAATACTCGACAACCTGTAACGATGAACTCAGAGCACATCCTTTACTGCGTTCGATTAACAGATTAGTCTTGGCTGTTAGTTCGATGCGGTATGATACGGCATAGATCAGTTGTTTGGAATGAATTCAATGCTGAATTCAATGCAAAGAAATTAAAATCAAAACAATACTGATGAACTGTGCTATATAATTATTCGAGTATTTAGTTCGTCATAATAGATATAAGGATACGCATCATAATAGATACACATCATTATATAAAGTATTCCTTCACATCTTCCACTTTTCCGCACTTCTCCTCTTATACTTTCATCGTGATGAATTCCTCTTATACACGCTTCCTACATGTAGGAAATGCACTCAAAACCACACCTATAAGTAGTCGATACGATGGACAGTGAGGGATAGGAAGGGGTAGGGGGGAGGAGAGAAAAGAAGGGTGTAGTTCCGCCATTTAGCACTAAGCTAATGGAACAACATGGAATCTGCTCACAAGTCAAGCACCAAGAAAAAGGGTATGACTTGCTCGAACATCTGTACATCTAATATGCGCCAAACATCTTGACAACGGATGCTTAAAATTGATGTATTTATTGCTCGTTTACAATACTTTACTCCTGTAGGATCAACTTTCTAACATTCTCCTCACTCCCATCATGAAATCCTCCACATGGATCTGTCTAATGCGCCATAATTTTACCGCCAAAGGTAAACGTAATCATTGATTGCCGTGGTGGTTTAGTGGATGATGAAGGAGCATCGCGTAGGATACATACGAGTGTTCGCTTCGATAGTTGACACAGTTCAAGATGGCACCACCATCACTGATAGATAGATTCGCGACGCATGATGTCTCGTAGAGTTGAGTTGAAGAATCGATACCTTCATGGCGATGTAAAAAATAAAAATAAAAATAAAAAGGAAAAAATAAAACTATTGTTCATAAATGCGTCACATCGATAGATACATCTTTATTGGCATTTAGCAACAACGGCCATAAACAAAGATTGATGAAGAAACATAGAGATGAAGAACGTCTAAAAGAAATCACGACGGAAAAACGCAGAAGGAATGAACATCGATGGAGAGAAAAAAAAAAGAAGAAAATTAGGCGTTGAAATATGTAACAACTATATTCGCTCGATGGCAAAAAAAAATTTATATTCGTTAGCGTCGGCAATTAATATTACATCTCTCAATATAAATCCTAAGATGGTCGTCCTTGAAATTACGTTACTTACCAGCAAAGGCATTTTTTTTTTCGAGAAGGAAAGGCGATGGGTAGGGCATATTTCTTTGAGATTTTCAAATGATAAGAAAAAAAGCGAATTCAAATTGTATTGTTCGAAATATACATGTTTATCACGCTTCGCCATCTCTAAATCTCCAAATTCGACAACGAGTCATTCAGTATGACCTTTGAACTTTGATAAAGAAAGCCGCAATCAATGCAAAAATAACAAATAAAAAAAAATCGAAATTTTATGAATGACCGTCGAGAGTAATTAAAATTTTCGAGAAAGAACATTTGAAAACGCATTATTTTGGTATTCGCAATATTCTTTCTGTGCGGCCCAATTCATCTCGTTATTTATGTGTCACAAAAATAGTTATTCACAAGGATTTTTACAATCAAGTGTCAAGTTTATTGCGTAAAATGGGTAATCTATTCAGCATTTACAACTCGAAAACTAAGTTGCGAGACTATACCACCAATTTCTACACCATTTTAGCATATATCATCACGATCAACACCATCATCACCTATACGATCTTCCGATTTCATCCAAAATAGCAATTAATAATCTCAAGCACTAATAATCATTTCATGTATCTTAGAAGCTATATTTAAACATTTGAATGCATTTATTAATGACCGTTAATCGACAAAATATCGCTTGGCTTGTTCAAATCAAATACCAT